>JAVJIF010005560.1:0-124514 GCA_038442645.1 Agave tequilana
GCATTTTTGCTTCTGATTTGCGTTAGGTGATATCACCGCCGATGAATCCTAGGCAAATTTTAGGTAAAACAACTCTGGAACTCGAGAAAATTTCTCAATTTTATTAAATTTTCAAGATGCCTACAAAAATTTTATATAGACTCTTCATACATAAAATTCTAATACAACTTGAGCTATTCTAGAACACTCTTATAATCTATTTTCAAAGAGACTCTTACTTGTGACTCGAACTCTAACTAAAATGAAAGTAAAGAAAATAAATAATAAACTGAAATATACAATACTTAGAAACCTTAAAGTCTTAATAGAAAAAAAATTAATAAAAAAACATAAAATCCGTTGCTAGCCAGCATAATTTATGATTTTTATAAAATTGATCCAAAATTTACGGATCACTCCTTGTAGACTTCCGCTGTAACTTGAAAACATTACAGTTTTGTGCATATGTGCTCCATTTTCTCGTCCTAGGATGTGATAGAAGGGTCTTTTCGTTCTCTTGATATTTTAAAAAGAAAAGTCTGATGTTTCAAAGCTATTAAATTTAGGGTTAATTATGAAAAATACCCTTGTACTATGGGGGGGTGTTGCATCAAACACGCCTATGCTATGAAAACTTACAAATTGACCTCCTAGGGTTTGAAACAGTTAGTTTTTTTCTGTCAAATAGGCATGTGCATGTCACGTGCACCCTAATTATCAAAATTAATCCCCCATTTTACTTAATTTTAATAATTGATCTAATTTTCATAATTAATTGTAATTTCCATAATAATCATAATTAACAAATCAATCCATCCTCTCTCTCCTCTCTTCTCCACCGCAGCCTTCCTCCCTCCTCCCTCTTTTGTCCTTCCCCTCCTCCCCCCCTTGCTTGCTGCCATTATCTGACGGTGAGGAGAAGGGAGAGGGGGAGAGGAGACTCGACCTCCACCTCTGCTTCCTCCTCACCACCGGATCTGGCAACGACGAGGTTTGGGGGAGCCTCCCTCGCTCTTCCCTCTCGCAGCCAGATCCAGCACGAGAAGGAGGAGGAGAAGAGAAGAGGGAGGGCTGGGCCTCCCTTCCCCATCCTCCTCGTCGCCTAGGAGGGGGAGAGGACAGGAGCCCCCTCTGTTAGACTTATTAGTTTTAAAGTCTAATTTATTTTGGGCCTAATCAAGTCAATTGGATATTTGCACCCGCCCACTTACCTATGTTGTTTGACCCAATAAAGAATTGATCAAACCTAAATGGTTTGGGTCTAGACACGCGTTTTCATTACACTTAGCCATGAGTGTATTTAAATTAGAATGTGGGACTCATCACACGTGTGGAACTCGTGTTATAAATCAAGGGCCTAGATCTATATGAGTTGAACTAGGGTTTCTTGATGCTATATATATCATGAGTAGGGGTTCCCTCTCCACCAACCAGAATAATCATCTCTCTCTTAGAGGCCTCTCATCTCCTCTAAGGATAAAGAAGAGAACTTGGTGGCTGGAGAGAAGAATCCTCTCCCTCAACTCCGGCGCCTTCGAGATCGTGCAATATTCGGCATCCTCGCGATGGAATCAGGTATGCCTAAAACCCTCCTTATCATGATAAAGAGGCTTACAGTATATGTGTAGATCTTGTATGGAATAAATTTAGATCTAACAATTGGTATCAGAGCCTCCTCTTTATCAGATCATAGGGATCTACAGAAATTATGATCTCGATCTATAAATATCATAAAAATATCTCCTTTGATTCAATAAATATTTTGTGTCTCATATGTTGGATTAAAAGGTTAAAAGGAGTATTTTTTATTGAATTTAACATGTATATATCTTTATGAAATTTAATTTGTGTGTTATTTAAATTTTAAAAAAAAAAAAAAAAGGGCATGGCCTGTCTGCACGCAGGCGCTTGCAGGCGCCTGCATGCAACGAAATTAAATTAAAAAAAAAAATTTGTGTGCCCCGTCATGCAGGCGCTTGCAGGCGCCTGCATGTAAGGCAACGAAAAAAAAAAAATGGCTGGACGCATGCAGGGGCTTCCCTGCATGCAGCCTTAAAGTGCCCAATTTAAAAAAAAAAAAAAAAGTGATGTTAGATGCATGCGCTGGAAGCACCAGCGCATGCATCATGAAGGAGATTTCAAAATTAAAAAAAAAAATATTGGTTATTTATTTAGGGTTTCCTTAATTTGAGATTATGAGATTAATTAGGATTAAAAATTTAGAGATTGAATTTTACTCTAATAAGGAAACCTACTACTAATTAATCTCATATTAAATTTCAATTGGGATTGTTGAGATTGATTTGGTTGTTGTGATTGAGATATAATTCTAGTCTATTAAGGATATTTTGGGTAGAATTCTACTCAAATAAAGAAACCTAATCCCAATCAATCTCACATTAAAGCTAAGTGGGTTTTTATCCAGTTTATTTAAACCCTGCCCAATAAGAAAGGAACCAATACTAACCATTGCGGGTCGGGTCTGATTCAGACCCGATAAGCACTAGCACACCCGTTTTTTCAATAGAAACTTCAATTAGCCGTTACGGGCTCATACGACCTCTGTTTTGGGCATGTAAACAGCCGTTTCGAAGCTCTTGACGAGCACTACAGTATTACAGGAACTATACATGACAAAACAGTAGTTAGTTGACATAAAGAAGGCATTGAAGTATTTGTTTATCATGGTTATGTGTACCCTTACATGCTTCCGCTTTATCATCAATATTTTATTGCTTATATTGTCTTGCATGATGAATATTGGTGTTTATTACAGTTATAACACACAGATAAAGATATACATGTTCAAGCTAAAGAATTATAAAAGAGCTTATTTAATTGGCGTATGTAGTTCATGCGGATAATAGTCGGCCCAAAGGAAGACTATTGTTTGGCCGAATTATGTAACGGCGTCTCGGATACTTGATGTGGGTAATGCAAGTGGGAGAACCTTGATGTTTGGTAATCGGCCCAAGGAAGGTTGTCACACTATTGGCCCATATTGCATTACCCTCATCAACTAGTCCGATGGCGGAACAAGAATACAGATGCATAAATTTGTGTGGCCCATGCGTGTGGCAATCGCCCCAAAGGAAGGTTGTCATTATGGCCGGGTCATTACATATTTATATGGCCAATATAGATTACTTAAACTTTGGATCAATCCTATAAAGTGACAGTCGGCCCAAAGGAAGGCTGTTCTCTTACATAGGACCTAAACTTTAGGATATCTATATTGGGCCAGTACAGTGTTGGCATATAGAGACACAACTTGTTCTGAAAGTTTAACCGCAGCTCTATCGGTTAAACTGGTTGCATTTTCTGAAATTCTTTTTTATGGCTATTACAGTAGAATTTTATTAATGCAATGTTTATGTTAAATTGATGAGAAATTGTACATTTATGTATTTAAATTAAATGGTACAAACTTTAAGAAGTGGTAATACCACGTAAATGATCGTTCTTGAATTCATGCACCTAGAGTACCTTAAAATTGATGGATCTCTACTATCACTAATAAAAGTTCAGTAAAGAAAAGGTAATTATGGTAAGTGGGAGAGATCTTACAAGAGGTGTCTAATGCATAAAGTACACTATTCTATAACTATTAGAAGTGCTATGCCCGATAAAGTCAGTGCTCACTTAGCATCAAGGGTAACTTCTAATAAGAAAAGGAAAGTGAAACTAAAGGGAGGAACATAAACACCATACAGTGGCTGATCCTAAGTGGCAAAGTGTAGAAAAAGTACCTAAGGTCATTGCATGCTTCTTCTATAAGAAAGTAAGCCACCTCAAGTAGAATGCATAAAGTATCAGAAATGTCTATTTAGCGGGTTATTATATCTTTTTATGTTTTGTTCTGAGATTAATTTAGCTTTAGTGCCACTTTATAAATTATGAATAGATAATTCACATAAGTGATTCAATGCGGAACTTCCAAACCCAAAGAGGCCCAGCCCAGCTGAGCGATACGTATACATGGGTGATGGAAATAAGTCGCAATTAAAGTTGTTGGAGTTTATAGGCTTAAATTAGATTCTGATTTTTTATTTTAGATTTAGATGAGACTTTATATGTACCGTCTTTTAGGCGGAATCTTATTTCATTTCATGTTAGACAGATCTGATTTTACTGTCATATTGGTAATGAAATGTTTAGTTTATTTTCTAAATCTAAAGTTGTTGGTACTGGAATCTTGATTGATGGCTTATATAAATTGAATCTCCATGCTTCATATACTGAATCTCTATATGTGAATAGCATAGGCACTAAGCGCAAATTAATTAAAGAAACATTAGAAGTTTGATACTAGACGAAGTTCAAGTGTCTTAATTTGGTGTATACAGACATTTGTGTGTCCATTCCCTACAGCTTCTTGGAATGGCCTTGAATATTTCATCACTTTTACAGACAATTACTCTCGTTATGGTACCTACACTTGTTCCATGAGAAATCTCAATCATTGGACATGTTTAAAGCCGTTAGATTTGATCATGGTGGTGAGTACTATGACAGATATGACGAATCAGGTAATGTCCAGAATCATTTGTTAATTTCTAAAGAGTGGTATTGTCGCTTAGTATCCATATCAGGGACACCTCGTCAAAATGGTATTACTGAGAGATAAAATCACACACTAAGGATATGATTGGGAGTATGATAGCTCACACTACTCTACCAGAGTCATTATATATTAAGCCTTAAAAATGGTTGTCACCTCCTTATAGAATACCTAGAAAAACAGTAACTAAAACCCGTATGAGTTATGGACTGAGAAAACTCTCAGTATTAGGCATCTACATGTTTGGTTGTCCAGCGGAAGCTCGGCCATATATACCATATGAGAAGAAGTTGGACTCAAGGACAGTTAGCTGTTTATTTGGGTATTCTGAGAGGTATAAAGCTTTAATTTTATTGTCCCTCCACTAAGAACATAAAGACGGATTGCTAAATTTTTTGAGAATATTCAGAACGTGGGAGTCAACTACATAAGATTTCATATTTAAGGAAGAACATATTGTTATACCCATGACAAATTGTTCTAAATGATAAGTAGTTGTTCCACTTCAAGATGAAATACAGTTGCATCCTTACAAGATACATATACAGTTCATCCTGAATAGATCATGCTTGTGAGGTAGAAATTGAAAATTCTCAACCACAAGTCCCTTAGGAGATCAACTAGGGAGAGAGATCAGTCATTGCAAATGACTATATTGTTTATCTCCAATAGCATGAGTTTGACATAAGGCTAGATGATGACCCCGCATCCTTAAATGAAGTCAAACTCAACATTCACTCCAGTAAGTGGTCAAATGCCATGAAAGATGAGTTAAATTCATAAACAATGATGTTTGGGATTTAGTAGAGTTGCCTGAAGGAAAGAAACCGATTGGTTGTAATGAGTATTCAAAACCAAGCGGGATTCGAAAGGTAATGTCAAAAGGTATAAGGCACATCTTGTCACAAAGGGATTCACTCAAAGAAAGGGCATTGATTATAAGGAGACTTTCTCCCTAGTTTTCATGAAGCATTCTTTTAAGATTATTATGGCACTCGTGGTTCGCTTTGACCTGGAGTTATACCAAATGGATGTTAAGATTGCCTTTCTTAATGGCAGCATTAAGAAGGAAATCTATATGGGGCAACCATAAAATTTAAAGTGAAAGTTTCATAATATTTGGTTGCAATAAAGAAATTCATTTAGGTTTAAAGCAAGCATCCCGTCAATAGTATTTGAAATTTGATCAAGTAATATCCGACTTTGATTTTAAGAAAAATATAGTTGATCAATGTATTTACCATAAATTTAAAGGGAGTAGATTTATATTTCTTGTGCTATATGTGGATGACATTCTATTAGCAAGTAACGATATAGATCTCTACTTGAGACCAAGAGTTTTCTCTCAAAGAATTTTGAGATGAAAGATCTTGGAGACGCTTCTTTTGTGATAGGCATCCAGATTCAACGTGACAGGACACGTGAAATATTAGGTTTATCACAAAAGGCCTATATCGATAAAGTGTTGGATAGATATGGCATGAAGAATTGCTCTTTGGGTGATGCGCCCGTCACTAAGGGAGATAAGTTAAGTCTACTCTAATGTCCCAAGAATGATCTACGGAAAGAGCAAATGAAAGACATTCCATATGCATTGGCGGTTGGATGTCTGATGTGTGCTCAAGTTTGTACCCATCCAGAATAGCATATACCGTTGAGAAACTTGACAGAAACTTGATCAATCATGGGATTGATCTCTGGAAGACTGTCAAGAAGGTAATGCAATATCAATAGAAGACTACATGAAATCTGATCAGTTGCAGCTGATCGGATACACAAATTCAGATTATGCTGTATGTATCGACAATAGGAATCCACTTCATGTTATATTTTCCTTATTGTAGGAAGATGGTGGATTTAGTCGAGAGGCCATTACAGCTACACTGTGATAATAAGAGCTATAGAGCTCTACTACAATAGTGACAAGAGTTCAGTAAAGTCGAAGCATATCGACATCAAGTTTCTTGTCATCAATGATAAAGTTCGGAATCATATTTTATCTGTTGATAGTGATGACACTATTCTTAACATTACAGATCCACTCATTAAAGGACTTTCACCTAAAGTATTCTTAGAGCATATTGCTCATATGGGGATGACTAGTCATTATGATATCCTGATTTGTGGGAGTGGATAATTTTATGTAACAGACATTATTTCTAAGTGCACTTTATATGGATATTTGTTGATTCTGATAAATAAATTTATACTGCTTTCCTAAGTTTACTTTTGCGCATTTGAGTTTGTTGAATTAGCAGTTAGACTCGTTGGAGTCATAAGTGAGACTCGTTGGAGTCATAAGGCTAGACTCGTTGGAGTCATAAAGTGGAAACCAGTTGGAATTGTACCTTATTTGATCGAGGATATTTCCATGCCACACGTCCACATTGATCTATGTCGTTAGGGGTTCTGAAACTTGTGATGTGGAAGGTCCTACCTCGATTATACAGAAGGTAACGATCGCCATGTTCGGTGGCAGGACTCTTAATGGACCAGATTGTTTTGAAACGTGGTTTGTCGGCTGTTAAAGTTTTTTGACGTCATAAAGTTATGCATAATATCTATTCAGTATGACTTGCTTGGCCCAGTGGGAGATTGTTAGACTTATTAGTTTTAAAGTCTAATTTATTTTGGGCCTAATCAAGTCAATTGGATATTTGCACCCGCCCACTTAACCTATGTTGTTTGACCCAATAAAGAATTGATCAAACCTAAATGTTTGGGTCTAGACACGTTTTCATTACACTTAGCCATGAGTGTATTTAAATTAGAATGTGGGACTCATCACACGTGTGGAACTCGTGTTATAAATCAAGGGCCTAGATCTATGATGAGTTGAACTAGGGTTTCTTGATGCTATATATATCATGAGTAGGGTTCCCTCTCCACCAACAAGAATAATCATCTCTCTCTTAGAGCCTCTCATCTCCTCTAAGGATAAAGAAGAGAACTTGGTGGCTGGAGAGAAGAATCCTCTCCCTCAACTCCGGCGCCTTCGAGATCGTGCAATATTCGGCATCCTCGCGATGGAATCAGGTATGCCTAAACCCTCCTTCCCTTTGATCATGATAAGAGGCTTACAGTATATGTGTAGATCTTGTATGGAATAAATTTAGATCTAACACCCTCTCTTCTCCTCCTCGCCGACGGATCTGGCGACGAGAAGGAGGAGGGTAGGTGGGACGAGGGGACTGGCGGAGGGAGAAAGGCCTTGTGGAGAGGAGAAGCAGTGCATGGCCCCATTATGTAATTAAGAAAAAATTATTTGCTTAATTAGAGGGCTCGTGACATGCACGTGCCCCATTTGACAACAAAACTCACGACGTCAGGCCCCGGAGGTAACGCGTAAGTCTTATAGTATATGAGTGTTTGGTGTAACAACCGCCATCGTACATGGGTTTCTTATCGTCACACACCATTTATCAAAGCTATGGTTAATTATTCGACAAACAAGATATTTAGCTCCAGTGAATTTTTTATTTATTAATGAAATATGGCAACATATTTGGTTTTGGTCCCTTTACAGTTGTTGAAATAGTTAAAAGTTATTAAATTATACACTAGTTAAACCCATAATCTGTCCATAACCACCTCCTCACAAAGACACATCCCCAAAGACACGATCGCGCAATGCTTCTGACTATTGAGTGCATTAAGTATATAAGCCCCATAAACTAGGCGGTTTTGTAGCCCAAAAAAAGTCATCTCACAAACAGGCTTGGGTGCGTAAATGACGTGAGATCTGCCCAACCGTGAACAACCCCAAAATTTTTATCGGATTTTGTGTGTTACTTCCAATGAACAAGACTTTTGGGAGTTATATAAGAAAACTCTTTAGTTTATTATATGTTGCTGGTATTGTTCTCTTTAACCGCTATTGTAGTTGATAACACAACTAAAGTCGGTCATTATGATGTTGGGATGCAACTAAATTAGTGGGTGCAAACAGATATGAATATATTGATCCAACACGACAATTGGTTGCGGACATAGATATGAGTTTTTCTTACCGGACTATTTTTTCTTATTGGACTATATCTTTAACAGTGGTTTAAAAAGGCTTTTTTGAGGCTCATCTCAAGGCTCAGTTTGGGACATTTTCAAAGCTGATCATCTCGAGGCACAAAAGAAAAATCATTTTTCCGAAGAAGCATACAAATTATTACTTGAAACACATCTTAAGCGAAGCGCTTCTCTATTGAAGCATACACTTTAACCAAAGAGTACAAGAAGAAAAAATGATTTTAACTAAACTAAAAATAAAAAAGAGTAGACTTCAGACGTGTTCTTATTTTCTCTACTTATTCGAAACACTATCATTATTCACCGCTTTCACTTGTACGTGTTGCAAGTAATTATGCTTTCTTTCATTGATGAAAGTGATAATATACTTTGTATTTTTTTGTTGAATAATCAACCTATATTTTTCTGTTGGATTCAACTTATATTGCAGTGATTTTGAATTTTGAATTTGCAGTTTATTTTTGATTTTTTTGTGTCATTTTTATTTGTAGTTTTTTTAGATAAAACCGTGAGGTAAAAGTCGCCCAACATTTCATTAATAAAATACTAATGAAACACTCTCAAGTAAGAAGGGTACACATATGTAACATATATAATTTGATCACTCAAAAGGGAAAAAGAAAAAAAAACAACGAAACGCCATCAGAGCCCCACACGCATCACGACAACTGTAAGTCCGATCCGATCGTCCAGTTACTAGCGCCTCCACCACCGACCGTGATATTTCCCCACCACTGCAATTGCGATCGACCCCACTTTCGCTCGATTGATGAAATTCGAACTCCCACTACCGCTGACGTGGTCCAACCCCTTTTCGATCGGATTGCCATCACGGTATTACCCCCTTTCGGCCGGACTATCTCATTGCGGTCCAAACTCCTTTCACGCATCCATGGCCAGTCTCCTACCAACCGTAGGCTAGGCAAAACTTGATTTTTCACTACCTTGGTCGCGGTCCGACCCCCTTTTTTGCTGGATCGATCACGTCCGAGATGTATTCATGGGTGCTCCGTCTCCACTAAGCTCGTCGTCGATCACAAGGCTGCGTACTGGTCCTCGCCCACACAATTTGATCCCTTTTGTGGATTTCAGCCTTCTTTTGGCCGGACTCCACCAAGCTCGTCCTCAAAGGCCACAAAAGCCGTGTGCTTCACCGTGTTCCATTGGTGGCGGATCCATCGAGCTCCGCCATCACCACCGAGCTTGTCCTCGGCCACAAAGATCAGTCCCCATAAGCCGGATCCTTCCTTCCTTTGGTCAGCCTCCACTGAGCTCCATCGAGCTCGTCCACAAAGATCGTGAGTCCACCGAGCGCCATCAGAGGCAACTCTATCTGGGCGGCAACAGACCAGAACACCAAGATGGCAAGATCACACTCTCAGACTCCCTCTTCCAAGCTCGGTTGGTAAACCTAGGCATCGTTATATCCATCATCTGCTGTCAAGCTGGCACAAATGCTCTAAATCCTCAACCGTCACAGCCAATTCCTCATTCTTCATCAGCTGACCACTCATTTCAACAACATCCTCCTCCTTCGCGTTACTTGAACTCGCGCAGGCCTTGAAAGAATCCAATCTTATAAGACTTTGACGACCAACAGAATTACCAACCTTGCGGCCACCCAATTCCGGGGCCCATCAATAGCTCAGGCCTTGAAGGATATCACTTTCTATGTGTCTCATCTTATAGAATTTTCTAAAATTTCGCCAAAAATTACCCCCAAAATTCCGGAATCTAACCGTTTTCAGAACTCAAACCCTAACAAGAATGGACTATACGCACCGATTTCAATGAAACCTGAAGGAAGCTCTGAATCAGGGAGTTAGCGAGTTTGACAACTCGATCTAGTTGCGGATCACGCAGCAGGCCCTTTCTGCACCCGAATCCAAGCCTGTCACCTCGCCGACCACGTCGACGAGATCGACACACCCACCCGATCACTAGCCCAACGAAGGTAGCAATCCACAGGGCGAAGCGAACACCGCGAGCTCCGACACCACGTCGCCGATGGTGGGCTGCTTCAAAAATCTCGATCAGGGCATTCAAAATTAGCGACCTGGAGAAAGACCAAGGTGACAAAAGGCGGCATGAAGCTCGCCGTCACCGTGGGCTCTTGCGACGACAACAGGTCCCCTCGTCATCATCGCCGGATCTGAGGGGTTACGGCCGGATCCGGCTCAGCAAAATTTAAACGGCAAAAGTAATGAGATAGGTGGGGGGCGGGGGGACTCTCCTCCTCCCCCATAATTGAGAAATTTTTTGCGTCAGTTTGTCTTCCCCGAGGGGAGGGGGAGGGGTTGGTTTGTCGAGTTCTGTTCATGTGTGTGAGCCACACGCACATACAATAAGAGGGCCAATCCCGCATTGATACATGGATTTAGCCAAATAACATATTATAAGAAGACCAATACACATATCAACGCGGAAATGACCCTCTTATTGTATGTGCGTGTGGCTCACACACGAACCGAATCCTCTGTTTGCCTGATAAAGGGAGAGAAAGGAATGTGGTTAGTGGACTCAATGATTGATAATTAGAACTCATTAGTTAGTAGATTCAAAAATTAGTTTGTAGACATGCACGAATATTGACACACAGAGAATTGATTAAGGCACACATCAGATTAATACACACACGAATTCATTAGGACACCCACCAATTTTATAAATATTATCAAAATATCTCATGTATCTCCATCGTTGTTCTTCCCCTATCATCTCCTTTATCGCGTGCTTCGTCGCCCCCCTCTTCCCCTTCCCCTTCCACTGACCTCCGCCCCTCCCCTCCCTCCACCTCCTTCCTCCTCCTGAGGTAGGAGGTGGAGGGGGAGGAGGAGCAAGAGAAGAAAAAAGTAAGGAAGTAGAAAGGGTATTTTGGACTTTTTGATTTGGGTGAAAAGTGCCTAAAAATAATGACACTCTTATAATTAATTGGTGTGCCTTAATCAATTCTTTGTGTGCCAATATCAGTGCGGGAACGGATATTGCCACCCCAAAAGTGAGAAAGGCTTCCCAAAAAAATTACAAGAGTGTCATTATTTTTTTTCCACTTCACCCATAGTGAGATATCCAAAAAACTTCTTCTTCTTCCTTCCTTCCCTCCCTCCTCCTGCTCCCCCGTCATCTTCTCCGTAACCTACCCCCTCCCCGGCATCCCCCCTCCTTTGCACTCCCCTCGACCTCTCCAGCGTCCCCCCTCCGATGTTCTCTCCTTCTCCCCCTCCCCTCTTCCCCCTCCTCTCCCCCTCCCCTCTCCCCTCCTACCCCCACCCCCACAACCCCCCAGCTCTGTTCAGCCACTCTGGCTGAGCAGAGCTCGGGGAGGGGGGCCCCCACAACCCCCCTCCCCGAGCTCTGCTCAGCCAGAGTGGTTGAACAGAGCTGGGGGGTTGTGGGGGTGGGGGTAGAGGGGAGGGCGCGGGGGGACAGGAGGGGAGGGGACGCGGTGGGAGGCCGGTGTAGGGGGAGGGGGGAGGCGAAGGGGGCACCAGGGGAGACCGGTGGAGGGGGAGGGGGAGGGGGAGGGAGAGGGGGAGGGGAGGGGCACCGGGGGAGGCCGGTGGGGGGGGAGGGGGAGGGGCATAGGAGGAGGAGGGGAAGGGGAGGTCAGGGGGAGTTCGACGATGAGGGGGTGGCCAAGGGTGTTCGCCGGGTGAGGTGTTGAGGAAAGAGGAAGGAAGAGAAGAAGAAAAGGGCAAAATGATCATTTTTAATTTTCGGGTTGGGATGCCCAAATGCATGGTGTGCCCGCCCTCATTCTTGGGGGGTGGCAATATCCATTTCCTATCAGTGTCTTTGATAGACCCACCCATTTTTGGCTAGCTACCCAAAATGCCCCCTTTCTTCCTCCCTTCTACTCTCATCAACCCTTCCCCCTCCCCTCCCTCTGCACCTCCCCCATCCCCTTTCTCTCTCCCCCCTCCCCCTCTCCCCCAGTTATGTTCGGTCACAACTGGTCGAACATAACTTTTATGTTCGGCCAGCCATGGTCGGATATACTGGGGGGGGGTAGGAAGGGGAAGAGGGGGGCGAAGGGGAGAGAAGAGAAGGGAAGGGGGAGGCGGGCGGGCGGGGGAGATCGCCGGAGAGGAAAGGGGGGAGGGGAGGAAGAGAGGAAGAAGGAGAAGGATGGTTTCGCCATTTTACCCTGAGGGTAGAATTGTCCAAAAAATTATGCAAATTCTTGATTCTACTCATCACTTTCTTGGTTCCAAATAACCGCACCCGAGAGAGAGGGGGGAGGAAGTGACGGAAATCTCCATTTTGATTTGTAATAGAATTCTCTTTTGAGAACTAAGTATCACATTGTTTTTAACATTAACTTTCTTTAATCTCTCTACCCACATGGTTTTGAGCAGACCATGTGGCTATAATAAGACCATGTTTTTGGCTTTTCCCCATTTAATTTATTTTTTTCTAGTTGTATATTAAGTCATATTCATTCTTGATTAATGTCTTGTGTTGATCTTATTCATTTGTAGAATATAATACCATTTCATATAATTTATAATAATTATAAATTTAGAAAATAAAATGTAAAAAAAATGAGGCCTATATCTCACGCCCTGGCGCTTACTCCTCGCCTTATAAGGGTTCAACGCTTCACTTTGCGCTTTCGCCTTTTCAAACATTGATCTTTATTTGTATCTATGGGTAATGTCATATCCCATCACTGCATCTGTTTGCACCTAAAAACGAGATTTTCCAACTCATTATGCACAACTAGTTAATGGAAAAGAATGTATAATTAGTTCATTATTATTGGAGAGCAAGTTGGTGTTTCAGGTCATTGAAGCCAAACATTTTCATTGGTTTAACTCTTATTTATGATTTATCATTACTACATCTTCTATAGTTTAATCATACAACTCTTTCATACATTCTTACATGATATGTTTCATTTGTACATATATATGTATTTTGTTTGTATTGCCCCAAAAGGTTACACTCTCCAATTGTTTAGAGTTTTGATGATAACAAACAAATAAGAGCTATTTGGTACTAATTAGTTTGTTTAAGATAAGTTTCAGATTAGTACCATATTTGGAGGCCATTGCTTAGCTATTGCAAGAACTTCTAGGTTCATGAAGCAAAGAAGGCATTTTGCACATCAAGGAAGGACATAGAAGAGAAGGCTCTAACAAGGCATTGCATGGCTCAAGACTTCAATTGCTCAAGATAATTCATTAGATTTGTTTCTAATTTTATAGTTTTGTTAAGAATAGTGAATAGGTTTGAAGCTCTATCACACACGTTTTTGCACACATCTCATTTCCAAAAATATTCCTATAATATGTACAAAATATTTTTGTATACAATCTTCTGGCTACAAACTCATTTTTATGTTTTATATATATCTCTATTCAAAACTATTTTGTTTAATTTTAAATTCCCTTCAAAATTCTGTTTCTGTTTTGACTTTTGACCTGAGCCGGTCGACTGACCGGCCGACCGACCCTGTGTCAGGTCAAGTCGGTCGACCGTCCCAGTCGACCGAGGTTCTGGCAGCAGGTGCGTATCCGTGTGCACGTTTCACGGTCGACCGAGCGGTCGACCGAAACCTGCCTGACTGTAAGTCGTTTTGCTCTCTGTATTTTTCGGTCGATCGAGCGGTCGACCGAGAGCCGGCAATGACTCTTATTCTTTGAACTTCGGTCGACCGACCGGTCGACCGAAAGAGCTGTTTGAACAGTAACGGCTATTTTTCTGAGCTGTTTTAATTTTGTCTTTTTTTTTAAAATGGGTTTATATGATATTTACTGATCCTAATATTTTCAAATTAGCCTTAAGTGAGTTTTATCTTTAAACCCTAGCCCTCTACTATAAATAGGGGTGTTTAGGGAGAGGTTGATCACAAGAAAATTTTGCAAAAGTTTCAAAAGTTTAAGGCATTCAAAAGAGCTTTATTTCTTGGTTTTTGTGCTGAATATTTCTCTCATTTTCTGAAGTGTTTTCAAAGACTCTCTGATTTCTTTTTCTTTTCCACTTACACACAAGAGCTTCAATCCTCTCATCATTCTACAAGGATCTTTGTAAGGGAAGAGACATTTACAAACGAGAGTTTGTGGTCTTTTGATCACCAAGAGAGAACTTGTACTTGAGATTGTGGAGTTGGGTACTCCGGTGTATTTGTAACATCTTTGTGAAGTTATAGTGTTAGAAATCCTTCTGGGGAAGGCGGGGACATAGAGCTGGGTGCTCGAACCTCGGAAAAATTCTCGGTGTTTGCGTTTGGTTTACTCGCTCTTGTTTCTTGCTCTACTTTCATTGCTCTTATTACTTGCTCTCTACATTCATTGCTATATTCACTTATCTTGTGTGATTGTTGCATCATAAATTTCTAATTGTGCATTGATTAGCATTATCACCTATTCACCCCCCTCTAGGTGATTTTCAATTGGTATCAGAGCTTGGACTCTAGGTTTGGCTTAACATCCTTAGAGAGATCCTTAAAACTTGCTAATCAACATTTTCATTCTATCATTCATACACTAGTAAACATGGCCGATAACATCAAACCCCTCCTAAATTTGATGGACTTATTTCCCTATTTGGAAGGTTAGGATGACTATTTTCTTGCAATCTTTAGGTAGCTTAGTTGCTAAGTCCTTGACCAAACCATATGTTGTACCCGATAGTGATGAAAGCACATGGACCGAATTTACCTTTAGAGAATATGAGGCTAACTCAAAGGCCCAAAATTCCCTCCTAACCGCCTTGAATGAGGATGACCTTACACGGGTAATTCATTGCCAATCCGCCTATGAGATTTGGCAACATTTGTTGGTCACACACGAAGGGACATCACAAGTCAAGAGAGCTAAGATAGATCTCTTGAGGTCTCAATATGAATCTTTTAAGATGATTGATGATGAATCTATTGATTGCATGATTATAAGGTTTACTAAAATCACCAATGCTCTTTCCTCTTTAGGTGATGATATTTTTAATGATCAAAAGGTGCGAAAAGTGATTCGGGCGCTTCCTTCTTCATGGAGATAAAGGCCACCACCTTGAAGAATTGAACGACAAGGATGAAATAGATCTCATAAGTCTCATCGATAACTTGAAGACTCATGAGATGGAAAAGAAGGCAAGAGGATGCCGCTCCTCAAAAGAAGAAATCCATTACTTTCAAGTCTTCATCCACTCTTGATGACGATGAAGAAGATGAAGAAGAAGATGAGGAGCTCTCCCTTCTTGTGCGAAACGTGAAGAGAATGTACCAGAAGAACAAGCTCAACTTTAGAGGGAAGTTTGAAGGAAAAGAGGAGAGAAAAATCATTTGCTATAATTGCCGAAAGCCCGACACATCATGGCGGATTGCCCGGATTTCAAGAAGAAGATGACTTCCTCCTTTAAGCCAAAGAAGCCGGTCGAAAAGAAAGCCTACAAGGCCACATGGGATTCGGAAAGCGAATCCGAAGACGAGGTGGACACGGCGAACATGTGTTTCATGGCAAACACACCAAAGGTAATCCCACAACTTCTTGATGAAGAAGATGAATTAAGTAAAGATGTTCTTGTACATGCTTTTGTTGAACTCTCCGAAACCTATGATAATAAAAAGATTGAATGTTCTAAATTGGAAAAGGAAGTTGCTTTTCTTAAAAATCAACTTGCTATTGTTTTCTAGAGAAAAAGATGAAATTTCTTCAAATCTCATTTCTACTCAAAATGAATTTAGTGCTTACAAAGTTGCATGTAAAGCAAAATTTCCTAAGATTGATGAAAAAGAAATTTCTTCTTTAAAACTAGAATTGTTGATTTTGAAAAGGTTTTGAAGGATTGTGCTTTTAACACTAAGAAACTTGAAGAAATATTTTCTAAAAAGCACACTTCTCATGCTAAAGATTCTCATGTTAAGATTCCTCATGCTCACACCTCACATAACACTCATGCTAAATCCACACATGCTCACAAGTCTCACACTCACTATGCTTTTAGATATGGTAGAGTGTATAGATGTACTTATTGTGGTAAAAATGGACATTTGGCTAAGTTTTGTTATGACCAAGTAAATAGATCAAATAATCTTGTTTGGGTTCATGGCACTAACTCTTAGGACCCAAGAAAATGTGGGTACCAAAATCAAGTCCTAAATTATTTGATGTAGGTACACACCGAGGCTCCAAGACGTAAGGAGCGGTGGTACCTTGATAGTGGTTGTTCAAGACACATGACATGGGACATCAATAACTTTACAACCCTATCAAGGTACACGGAAGGTGGCACCGTCACCTTCGGGGATGACTCCAAGGGCAATATCATCGGTATAGGTAACATTCAAATTGGTGCATCTCCTATTATAGAAAATGTTGTTCTTGTTGATGGTTTGAAGCATAACTTGCTTAGTATTAGTCAACTTTGTGACCGTGGACTTAAAGTTGTTTTTGATGATTCTTCTTGCAAGATTTTTTATGTTAAATCCAATGATTGTATTCTTACCGGTTTTCGTGACAATAATGTTTATATCATTGACATGCTTAATTTAGATTGTTCTACTAAATGCTTGAATGCTTTTGTTGAAAATTCTTGGCTTTGGCATAGAAGATTAGGACATGCTTCTTTTGACCATCTTTCTAGGATTAATTCTAAGGAATTGGTGAAGGGTATACCTTACTTGAAGTTTGAGAAAGACCGCATTTGTGTGCGTGCCAACTTGGGAACAAACCAAGTCTTCCTTCAAACCAATCAAGGATATCATGTCAACTAGACCATTAGAATTAATTCATATGGATCTTTTTAGACCAACTAAAACTAAGAGTTTAAATGGTAGTAGATTTGCATTTGTTTTAGTTGATGATTTTTTCCGTTTCACTTGGGTTTTCTTTTTGGAACACAAAGATCAAACTTTTTCTCATTTCAAAGTTTTTCGAAAAAGGGTTGAAAAAGAAAAGGGTTTTTCGATTTTGAAAATAAGGAGTGATAGAGGTGGTGAGTTTGTTAACCAACTCTTCATGACTTATTGTGATGAAAAGGGAATCAAGCATGAAATGTCATGTCCTAGAACTCCGCAACAAAATGGAGTTGTAGAAAGGAAAAATAGAACACTTCAAGAGATGGTTAGGACCATGATAAGTGAATATGACCTCCCTCAATATTTATGGGCCGAGGCCGTAAACACCGCATGCTATATTTCAAATCGTATTTATTTGTGTAAAAATTCTTCCAAAACATCTTTTGAAATATATCATTCTAGAAAACCAAATGTTGCATATTTTAAAAATTTTTAGATGCAAGTGTTTTATTTTGAATACTAAAGATAACTTGGGTAAATTTGATGCTAAGCTTATGAAGCAATCTTTGTTGGATATTCTACTACTAGCAAAGCTTATAGAGTATTCAATAGATCTTCTCTTACCATTGAAGAATCCATGCATGTTAAATTTGAAGAATCTAATGTGGTTGTTGAGAATGTTGTAGAGATTGACCCATTAGGTGAAGACATGGAGAGACTATCCTTGAAGGACTCACCCGCTCAAGAAGAAAAGCAAGAACAAATTGGTGATTTTCAAGAGGATAAAGAGGAAAGCTCTCAACCGCTTCCTAAAGATTGGAGATACGCTACAAACCACCCCAAGGAACTCATCTTAGGTGATGTCTCTAAAGGGGTAACAACTCGCTCCAAGCTCCATGACTTATGTGGTAACTTTGCTTTCATTTCTCATTTTGAACCCAAAAGCATCCTCGAAGTCGAGGCGGACTCATATTGGTTGCTAGCCATGCAAGAAGAACTCAATCAATTTGAGCGCAACCAAGTTTGGCACCTTGTTCCTAGGCCCCACGATAGACCAATAATTGGTACTAAGTGAATCTTTAGAAACAAGATGGATGAGTCCGAAAATGTCATTAGGAATAAAGCTAGGTTAGTTGCCCAAAGTTACACTCAAGTTGAAAGAATTGACTTTGAGGAGACATTTGCACCCGTAGCACGGCTTGAAGCCATACGGATGACACTAGCTTTTGCATCTTTTAAAATTTTAAACTTTTTTAAATGGATGTGAAAAGTGCATTTTTGAATGGTTTTATAAATGAAGAAGTTTATGTTGAACAACCTCCCGATTTTGTTGATCATGTTCATCCTAGTTTTGTTTTTAAACTTGATAAAGTTTTGTATGGATTGAAACAAGCTCCAAGAGCTTGGTATGAAAGGCTTTCTAGTTTTCTCATTTCAAATGATTTTGTTAAAGGCAAAATAGATACAACTCTTTTTACTAAGCATGTTGATAATGACATTTAAATTGTGCAAATTTATGTTGATGATATAATTTTTGGTTCTACTAATGAGTTTTTATGTAAGGAATTTGAAAATGTTATGCAATGTGAATTTGAAATGTCTTCCATGGGTGAATTGAATTTCTTTCTTGGACTCCAAATCAAGCAATTGCAAGATGGGAATTTCATATGTCAAGCCAAATACGCAAAGGAACTCGTAAAGAAGTTTGGACTTGAAGGCTCTAAAGTTTGCAACACTCTCATGGCAACTACAACCAAGCTTGATAAGGATGACCAAGGTAAAAATGTTGATATTAAATTGTATAGAAGCATGATAGGTAGTCTTTTGTATTTGACGGCAAGTAGGTCGGACATAATGTTTAGTGTGTGTCTTTGTGCTAGATTTCAATCGTGTCCCAAAGAGTCCCATCTTATTGCGGTTAAAACGCATTATTCGTTATATTAAAGGCACAATTGGAATAGATCTTTGGTATCCGAAAATCAGAGATTTCTCAATGACGAGTTATTCGGATGCCGACTATGCGGGTTGTAGAGTAGATAGAAAGAGTACTAGTGGGACATGTCAATTTCTTGGTAATTGTCTTGTTTCATGGTCCTCTAGGAAGCAAAATTCCATAGCTCTCTCAACCGCCGAGGCGGAGTATGTTGCCGCGGGGGCTTGTTGTGCACAAGTCCTTTGGATGAAACATACTCTCCTTGATTATGATTTGCATTATAACCATATAAAAATATTTTGTGATAATACTAGTACTATACACATGACTAAGAATGCAAATCAACATAGTAAGACCAAGCACATTGAGATTAGATATCACTTTCTTAGAGATCATTTTGAGAAAGGAGATATAGATATTGATTATGTTTCTACAGATTTGCAACTTGCCGATATTTTCACTAAACCACTTGATTTTGCTAGATTTCATTCATTTGTGGTGAACTTAATGTTTGTGTTATTGAATAAAAATGTTTTCTTAACCCTTTTTGATGTATGACAAAAAGGGGAGAATGAGTTTATGTATGGAAATATGAGTTCATATGGTTTTGGTTCTATATGAGTTTATATATATTTTTGGTTTTTGATGTGTTTTTAAAGTTTTCAATGAATTCTTATATTTGAGTTTAAGTGTCTTGCAAGTATTTTATATCCCATTGTGTTTATGGTTTTAGTTCATGGATTTCTACTTGCAACTTACATTGTTTTTCCTTGTTTTATATAGCATAATTTGAGGGGGCTTTCTCCTCCCTATACTTTTGTTCATAGCCTATTTGTTTTGTCATCATCAAAAAAGGGGAGATTGTTGGCCCAAAAGGTTACACTCTCCAATTATTTAGAGTTTTGATGATAACAAAACAAATAAGAGCTATTTGGTACTAATTAGTTTTGTTTAAAATAAGTTTTAGGTTAGTACCATATTTGGAGGCCATTGCTTAGCTATTGCAAGAACTTTTAGGTTCATGAAGCAAAGAAGGCATTTTGCACATCAAGGAAGGAACATAGAAGAGAAGGCTCTAGCAAGGCATTGCATGGCTCAAGACTTCAAGATTACTCAAGATAATTCATTAGATTTGTTTCTAGTTTTATAGTTTTGTTAAAGAATAGTGAATAGGTTTGAAGCTCTATCACACACGTTTTTGCACACATCTCATTTTCAAAAATAATTCCTATAATATGTACAAAATATTTTTTGTATACAATCTTCTGGCTACAAACTCATTTTTATGTTTTATATATGTATCTCTATTCAAAAATACTTTGTTTAATTTTAAATTCCCTTCAAAATTCTGTTTCTGTTTTGACTTTTGACCTGAGCCGGTCGACTGACCGGCCGACCGACCCTGTGTCAGGTCAAGTCGGTCGACCGTCCCAGTCGACCGAGGTTCTGGCAGCAGGTGCGTATCCGTGTGCACGTTTCACGGTCGACCGAGCGATCGACCGAAACCTGCCTGACTGTAAGTCGTTTGCTCTCTGTATTTTTCGGTCGACCGAGCGGTCGACCGAGAGCTGGCAACGGCTCTTATTCTTTGAACTTCGGTCGACCGACCGGTCGACCGAAAGAGCCGTTTGAACAGTAACGGCTATTTTTCTGAGCTGTTTTAATTTTGTCTTTTTCTTTTTAAAATGGGTTTATATGATATTTACTGATCCTAATATTTCCAAATTAGCCTTAAGTGAGTTTTATCTTTAAACCCTAGCCCTCTACTATAAATAGGGTGTTTAGGGAGAGGTTGATCACAAGAAAAATTTGCAAAAGTTTTAAAAGTTTAAGGTATTCAAAAGAGCTTTGTTTCTTGGTTTTTGTGCTGAATATTTCTCTCATTTTCTGAAGTGTTTTCAAAGACTCTCTGATTTCTTTTTCTTTTCCACTTACACACAAGAGCTTCAATCCTCTCATCATTCTACAAGGATCTTTGTAAGGGAAGAGACATTTACAAAAGAGAGTTTGTGGTCTTTTGATCACCAGAGAGAACTTGTACTTGAGATTGTGGAGTTGGGTACTCCGGTGTATTTGTAACATCTTTGTGAAGTTATAGTGGTTAGAAATCCTTCTGGGGAAGGCGGGGACATAGAGCTGGGTGCTCGAACCTCGGAAAAATTCTCGGTGTTTGCGTTTGGTTTACTCGCTCTTGTTTCTTGCTCTATTTTCATTGCTCTTATTACTTGCTCTCTACATTCATTGCTATATTCACTTATCTTGTATGATTGTTGCATCATAAATTTCTAATTGTGCATTGATTAGCATTATCGCTTATTCACCCCTCCCTCTAGGTGATTTTCAGTTTGAACCTTGTTCTGTTAGGTAGCTCTTTTTTAACATTAAGTTAAGTGAAACTGAAGCTAACATTTTTTGCTTTTAGTTGAGGTGAATGGTGATATATTTGTATTTATTTACCAACCCGTAATTGTATCTATTCTTCAATATGTATATACTATATCGATATTTGATTTTGGCAAATACGGATATACGTTTTCCTTACCAAAGCATAACTGTATTCGTATTTGTATCCATGATATGAGTACAAATATGGTACATGTATATTATTAAAGATTTAAGAAGATGCAGTGATTTTGTCTTCCATAAATCCTAGCTTTTAAAGTTATACGAGTAAATATTATTATTGGAGAGAATAAATTCTCGACACAGGTATGGGATTTGATTTGCATTTCTTCAATAATCAATGCAAGGCAAAACTCTTCAAAGGAATGAAATAAACACCTATTGCAATTAATCATTTTCTACCTCAACCTTTGTGATGATAACTGTTAAATCAATTGAGGAGCTGAATTGTGTTTATTATTGATGGGAGCAATACCCGAGAAGGCATACAATTACATAATACGAAAACTCTCTCAAAATAATATGGAAAGTCTAAAATATAGAAACTCTCAAGTAACACACATACTAATTATAATAGTATCTTTAACACCCCTCGCTAACTCATAATGGATAAAACATCAAGAGTTTAGATAAGTGTGTATTGATGATGGATAAAACACAGAGCATGTTCTGAAAAAGAGATTTGTGTCGGATGTAGAACCGAGGACGAGCTAACATAGAACCGAGGATGGACATCTATTGGAGATATTGACTCTTGATTGAGGACAGAGCACTTGCTGAAGGAGATGATTTTAGCCTACAGTTCTTTCATGCGTAAACAAGGACTTTGAGCGAGCACGGAAGTATCAGCTGCATGTAAGAAAGTTAGGCATGGAAGCCCATTGAGAGTCTCTTTCGCTTGAAGCGAGATAAACATTGAATGAGAAAGAAATGTGAATTCTATTGATGAAAAAGGAAACCATGACATCCATGATTTGGAGTAGAGCTAGAGAAAAAATGTCGAAGGAGAAATTGTACCCAAAGTAGAGATGATGAATAGAACAGTGAATTCAACATCGATAAGGAGAGAAAGCACTAATTACAGAACCACAAAGAGCGTTTCAAATAGAACTGAAACTGTGATAGATTCAAGAGCTGTAAATGGAGATGGAACTGAGTCCTGCGAGTCAGAGTCAGGGCTTTGCAACATGCGTAACTAACGATTCGTAAGGTAAAGAACGGACTGGTGCTAGGCATGCACACTACACGAACGCGGCCCAATACAGGCTCGTGGATGGCTTGACGATGACAATTAAATGTCCAAAACATTGATGACATCTGAAATTTGGAGCGATGGCCCGATACCATATTAAATCTTTTGAGAAACAGAATTGTGCATATGATTGTTGAGGACAATGCCCGAGAAATATAGACATACGATTACATAATATGAAAACTCTCTTAAAAATATTGAAATTTCAAAGTACAAAACTCCTGCATAAAGAAAATCTTAATCAGAATAGTATTCAGCAAGAGTTATTACAGTATAAGGAGCATGAGCATACGAGGGCGAGAGAGTTCTGTAGAATCATAACCAAAGCCATCTTTGCTTCCACATGACAAAACTCTGTCCCAGACATATCCTTGGCCCCCATCCAACGGGAAAAAAATGCGTTCTGGCCCCCTTTGCAAGCTCTCGAGATCCTCTCTGAGAATCTTTCTGGATTGAATTCTTCTGCATCCTCGCCCCATATTTCTGGATCATGATGCATGAATATTGTAGGCAGCAAGACATCGACACCAGTGGGGAAGTAGGAACTCCCCCAGCTTGGTTTCCTTGTAGGTGTGACGAAATAGAGAGATTATATATATCTCAAAACTTCATTAAGTATCATGGTCACCTGCATTCAAGTTTATGTAGTTTAATTGACTACTGGAGTAACAAGAGACTTTATGTTTCAAGTCAGAAGTACTCACAGTTTTCAGCTGGCTTATGGATTCAATATCAGGTGCGTTCTTCCCGCACATCCTCAGAACTTCTTCTCGAGCTTTCTGCTGCCAGACTGGATGCATGGAAAAAAGTGCCAATGTCCAGGTAAGCAACGTTGACGTTGTTTCTTGTCCTGCAAAGTAGAATAACTTGCATTCTTCGATCACCTCCTCAATTGTGATTCTGTACTTCTGATTGTCGCCAGTAGTGAACTGCAGCAACAGTCCTAGCAAATCGCTGCTCTTAGATGCTCCGGTTTCCATGGATTTTAACTCCCTATCTATCATTGCTCTCAAAATATTCTTGATTTCGTTGTTCACCCACATTCTTCCCTTATTCTTTGCAGTAGGTATGAATCTATAACAGTGCAGCAACTAATCAAAAAGCTGCTGAAATTTAAAGAAGGGACGTTCTGAAAGATATAGAAATGCAAGTAGCTAGTACTCACCCGTAGCCTGGAATATAAGGAACCCGAGCAGCCTCGATGACCAGCCCAGCCTGTTCATTTTCTAGTTCGAAAATCCTCTTCCCTTCTTCGTAACTACTTCCAAAGGCGGTCCGGGAAATGGCATCCCCTGTGAGACTCTGAAACTCAGGCCAAACATCTAGTTCATAAGATCCTTCAGTACCAACTAACTGATCCCATCTTTTTATCAAATCAGTGCAGCTAGTTAGAAAGGCAGGCACCATTCTCTGCAAGAGAAACCAAGATTGTGAACTGAGCGCAGTTTCAAGGAAATATAAGAGCAGTAGTTGAAATGTATAAACATGCCACATAAAGCCAAGGAGTTTTCATTAAAATCTTATTAATGGAACGAGCCCGGAGGGGGGGGGGGGGGGGGGGGGGGGGGGGGGGGGGTGGTGGTGTCACTTTAGGCTCACCGTTTACTCAAAAAATAAAAAAACAGTTGAAATGTATGTGAAAATAACCTTCAATTTCTCGAGGTGGAAGACTCGGGTGATGATCTTCCTCCTCTTAGCCCATTCCTCATCTTTAAGGCTGGTCAGAATCTGTATGAGGGGGTTCACTGGTGGCTTCTTGAACTGCCCGGACTTGTCCGAGAAAACCTCTTTCACCAACTCCGGATCCCATATCACCACCCTCGGTGTCAGCCCGATCTTGTTTTTCCTGCACAAACAATTTCAACATCATGAATGCACATCACTTTGATAAAAATTGAGTCTCAATACTTACATACACACCGTATTTCTGCACCGTCTGGATAGGTGAACGGCACAACCCATGGCAGATTTGATGACTGAGTTGCTCCATGGGATGCGACCATGCGTCCTAGAATCCTCGAATCTCCTCTTTCATGTCCAATAGAGTATCTTGTAAGGATTGCCTCTGATGCCTTGCTGCCTCAGTTCTTCTCTAGCCTCTTCAGCTTCCACCATAGATTGTAACAGGCTTTCACCGCGAAGTACAGAAGCACAGAGAGTGAAGAAACTATAAGCAAAGAGAGGCATGGATGCTTCCGTTTTTTCCCCCTTCAGTTGTAGCAGTAGTGAATCTGAGATCGATAAGGTTAGGAGATAGTGATGAAAGCAAAATTTTATGAGTTTTATGCCTACATGCTACACTGATTCAAAAAAAGGTGAGATTATATGAAGTTAAGTCGGAACATTCTT
This sequence comes from Agave tequilana, assembly GCA_038442645.1. Taxonomy (NCBI): domain Eukaryota; kingdom Viridiplantae; phylum Streptophyta; class Magnoliopsida; order Asparagales; family Asparagaceae; genus Agave; species Agave tequilana. Next base: position 25,241 of record JAVJIF010005560.1, read on the forward strand.
TGACCCGTATGAAGCTTTGAAGCCAATAGAGCAGCATTTCCAAACATTATGGCTCAAACAGTATATGGACATGTCAATAATGCTAGAAGATCATATGTGCTTCTAATAGAGTGATTCAAGCTTAAGTAACAAATCACACAAAATAAAATAAATTTAAGGTCAGAAAATGAATGATGAGAATACCAAGGTTTCAAATATCGGAAAAATCCGATGTATATCAGAAATATCGTATCGGTTTTTTGGGCATTTGATACGATATTAACCCTATAATATATGTCGATGTCGGAGCTGATATTGCCGATATTATCAATAGTGACAGCCAATATTGAGATATTGATACTAAAAACCATTGACCTTTATCGATACTGAATACCGAAATTTTAAACTATCAAGAATACACATAAAATGGGCAATGAACATGTCACTTACTTATTTAGCTCCAGCAGTTTCAAGTGTCAAAGAGGATACTAGATTACCAATCATTGCTGCACAACAAAGTTGTCTTAAAAATCAATCATAAATAATCAGAACCTCACGTGCATAATATAATCTCAAACTACACATATATCCAGTTTGGAGGTCCAATTTCACTCCATAGTTCTAGAAAATCTCATATAATCAAAAAGGAAAAAGAGAAAAAAATAAGATGTAAGCAGCATGTATCAAACAAATACAATCATAGGAATTGAACATCAGTGTTACAATCTTGCACCTCTGTACATTATTTCGTATCTCAAGAAGAGGAAGACCCATAAATACCAAATTTGGTACTTCTGAGAGGCTTTCAAATGGCAACACCATTGTACTCGAAGGGACTGGTTGATTCAATTCTCCACTTTACAGTGACCAAAGTCAAAGGGTATTACCGGCTGAATGAATCACAGAAATCATTTTCAGTCAGTAAGTAGTTAAGGGAGGCAATAACTTAATGTAAATCTAGAAATATTGTTTTCTTTAAGAAAAATGGTGATATTCCTTCTAGTTCCAACTGAGAAGTTGATAAGACAAACAACAAGGTCGTCAAAATATACTCCTACCAAACCAACTTCCTAATGCAGAAGTTCAGCAACTAGATAGCTCCCTATCTAGTTAAACACTACTTGTACATACTTGAAATACCATAGAATTTTAATTATAAACTAACACAAAAACAGACCCCCAGAATAGAAGTTATATACAGAGATTTCAAATTTCCTTCGACAAACCCAACTCACACACTACATAAAAGATAGAGTTCTAAAAAATTTCAGGAAACCTAAACAACTCCAATCAGAGTGTTGATTAATAAGAGCAGATTTGAACAGAATTCATTTCTAAGAGCAGCAACACAGCAACTCCAGCAACCCCATCAGCTAGAAACACCAGTAACACATTATGCACCTCCTCCATGTCTCACCCATCAATGTCAAGACGATCTTCATAACTTTTTCCAGGAAATAGAAAATTATGTTTCACTGCATGTGTAAAAGAAATTCGATTATAGAAATCAAACATCAGGTCTGTGCCTCTGAAATGATCAATCATGATATAATCTTGCATCTCTATAAATTATTTCATATCCGAAAAAAATGGAGATTCATAATTACCAGATTATGTATTTCTGAAAGGCTTTCAAAACTGAAGATAAAGGGATTGGTAGATTCAACTATCAACTGGAGAAAAACAACAACCTAAGAACACTACCTGCCAAATGAATAACAGAAATCATTCCAGTCCCTTAATAGTGAAGTGAGTTATTACGTACTCTTCCTGTATTGTTTCTTTTAGAAAAAAAAATGGTGATATGTACTATGTTTGATTACTGAAAAGAAAAAAAGCCACCAAAAGCTAGCCCTGACAAAGTAACACATCTTGTTTTATATCAAAGTTCACTAACTGGATATCTCCCTATCCTGTTGCACCTAATTTTACAAAATTACTTCTAAAAGCTAACAATCCAGCATAAACTATAAAAATAGAAACTAAAACAAACATAAACTGTTGCAAAGAAAAATATATTACTTGGACTTCCCATGCCCTACACATATTAAGTTCTTCAAATCTCCACGAAAATTAAACACCTCCAATAATAATAGCAGATTGAACAGAATCCGTACCTAACATCGTCAACAAAGTAACTCCAGTAACTCAATCAACCAGAAATACCAGTAGCAACACCATCTTTATTTGTTTTATGCACCTCCCAAAATCAAAGTCATCAATGTCAAGAGGATCTTCATAATTTTAACCAGGAAACAGAACGTCGTGTTTCACTCCTCACTGTCCTCCTTCAAAAAAGATCTCCTGCCAGGAGATGGAAAACAAAAATTTGAACTTAAAATGAGAATAAGTAGACTTTGTTTTATAGTACCCTTGAAATTATTTCAACCAGATTTCCAAATAACAATAATTATTTCTTTTTTTCTCCAAGAAAAATGATGGAGTCAGAGACTCCACCCTTACATTGGCATACATGTTATATGATCTTCACATGAAAATAAACTTTTTCTTCGTATTTAAAGGATGGATAGCCATTCTAGATAAAAGGGGAAAAGTAGATTCAAATACTAGGCAGACATAACATAAGAAGGGGATAAATCTCTTTTATTTTGAACATTGCATACTACTCTAAGTATGAACAATATGAGAGGGAAGTATACCGTGAACAGAAGCAGAATACAGTGTCATCAGGTCATAGATCATAACAGATTGTGGGAGCATGGGAAACAAGCATCAAGGGCAGAAAGCAGAGAAATCTCAATGTAGAAGAGAGGGGAAAGGTGAAAGAAAGACAAATTTAATGCCGACCCAAGTTCATAAAAGGCATTGATATGCAATTTTTAATATTGATAAAGAAGAAAGAATAAGTGAGCGAGGGGATGAAAACATACACTTACTTATTTAATTTGGAGATTAGGGATGTGAGCAATCTTGTGCCAATCCTCTCCGGTCTCCCTGAAGTAACGAGGCGCTAGAATGGGGCAGCCATGAATGGTGAGTTGTTTGATTCCTGCGAGGTGTCGAATCCCATCCGGCAGCATTTTCAGTTTCCTGCACCTTTCAAGCGTCAAAGATTGGAGGGAGGTGAGGCCTCCCAGCCACTCTGGCAATGCAGTCAATCTAGGGCAGTCAGATATGGTGAGATGGTGGAGAGATGTAAAGAGGGGTGGAGGAGGCTGCTGCTCATCTGACTCTCCTTCGCCTCCTAGAGATTCCAGATTCTCAAGCTCAGTGAGTTTAAGGGTATGGAGAGAGGAGAAATGATGCTGAATCACACCCTCCGGCAACCAAATCAGTATATCACAGTATTCAATGTTCAGCTCCTCGAGGGCGGTGAGGTACTGCAACCCCTTCCAACTGGTTTTTGATGCTTCCATGCCTTTAATGCGTAGCTTCCTGAGGCTGGACAATCCTTGGAGGCAACCACCTGCTGCTAATAGCTCCTCATTGCTCCACGTTATTTCCAATTCTACTAGCGAGGATGGAAGACACGGCTGTATCCTCATTTTGGGACAAGAAAAAATATGTAGAGTTTGAAGGCAGGGGAATGCATCTCTTAAAGGCACTACCCATTCCTCCAAGTCAGGTGCGTTCGACAGTCTCATGGACTTCAATGATGGGAAAGCAGCGCCTGATGCTGCTGATTCTCCATAACACTCTCTCCCTATTTTCTTGAGGGCATACATCCCCTTGATATTGAGACGCTCCAGAGAGGGCAATTGACCCAGCATCGGAAGGCCTTCACATGCATTGAGATCGGACAGTGACACCTCGACCAGATTGGGGAGTGGTGAAGAGGAGAGATCCATCTTCTCAACCAATTAGGAAACCTATTTCCACCGTAGCTGTATATTCCCAGGAACTTCAGATTAGGGTGAGGCTGGAGGTACTCCAGTACATCAACTTGTTGTGCTTGTAATGCCTCTGATCTCGCTTCACGTGAATCCCACCACAAAGTTAAAGATTGTAAACCTGCCTTGGAACTCATTTTTGCTTCCCTGGCATCCTTGGGATCCATCATGTCATGGAGATGATCAATGACAAGTTCACCTTTAATTTGTTGAGATGTTGTAATTCAGCGATAGTCCCATGACTTTGGTTCCTGCTTACCCTGAACAACGGTAGCGTCCGGAGATTAGTTAATCCACCAAGCCCACAAGGCATGCCGGTCAGATAGTAACAATCTCCTATGCCCAAATGTCTGAGATTAGTCAACTTCTTTATGCCTTTTGGTAACTCTTTAAGACTGAAACTAGCGGGAAGGTTCAATGTCTGCAAGTTATGGAGATCGGCAATCAAGTCGGGTAATTCTTCTACTTCGAGAGCCCGCAACTCGAGAAACCTTAAATGTTTCAGTTTTCCTACTATGCAAGCAATATCTTTATTTGATAAACTATAGAGTTGCAGTGCCCGTAAATGAATAAGATTTGATATTGTCTTAGAGAACAACAAATGATCATTGCCTCTATAATAATCATTAGCCACAAAAATCAACGACCGCAACTTTTTTGCCTCACATGTTACCTTCTTAATTGTTGGCGGTGGATCCTTGTGACATATGATTGAGGAATAACGGCATCCACCAGGAAAACTTATATTTTCATCTCTCTCTCTAATGGATGATTCATCTTGTGAAACAAAGCAAGCAAGATCGTGAATCAGATCATGCATTCGACACGACATGATGTTACCAAAATCATCTTTTTTCTCATTCTGGAAAAAAGACCTCCCAAGCAAACTACAAAAGTATAGATTAGCAATGTCCTCCACTTGCATGCCTTCCTTAGGCTGTATGAACCCTTGAGCAATCCATAATTGGATTATCTTCAACTTGGGAATATTGAAGCCTTTTGGGAAAACAGAACAATAAGAAAAACATTGCTTCAAGTGAGGTGGCAAATGAGCATAACTTAACTTAAGTGCAGATAAAATTCCCTTTCCACCTTCCTCTAACTCCCAGATTTCACTGTTTCCAATAGCTAACCACTCTGCTTCTGTTTGTTTAGTGGCCATAAGACCTCCAAGTGATTTTGCTGCCAATGGTAGCCCTCCACACCTTTTGGCAATCTCTTTTCCAATCTTCACGAGATTTGAAGACTCTTGTGCCCTTCCTTCTCCAAATGCCCGCTGTTTGAATAACATCCAACAATCATCATCTGATAAAACTTTTAAGTTGTATGGACCATCCGCTGTGCCCATTATTTCAGCTACTCTTTGAAGACGAGTAGTTACGACTATCTTATTCCCATGACCGCTGCCCCTCAGCATATCCCTCAGTGCTTCCCACTGTGATTCGTCCTCACTCCACAAATCATCAAGGATAAGCAGGTATCTCTTGTTAGCGAGCTTTTCTTGAATATGGCGACGCATGGCTTCAAGTGTTGAGGACGTGCGCTCTCCCCCCAGTTCTTCAAGCACTGCCTTTGCAACATCTTTTACAACAAAATCTTCTCCCACAAAAACCCACATTCGGATTTCAAAATGCTTCTCGATCTTTTCATCATTATAAACTAATTTGGCTAGTGTGGTCTTTCCCAATCCCCCTAACCCCACAATTGGAAGGACCGATATCTCTTCATCATTGCCAGGTTCAATCAGCCACTTCATCACCTTTTCTTTATCATCCTCTCTCCCAAAAGTCTCTTTTTCAACTACATAAGAGAATGTTTCTCGCTCTAGATGGCTCTCTATACTACTACTACTACTCTCTGACAGATGAAATTTTTCCTTCTCTTCCGCAATCTCATCAAATACTTTAAGAATATTTTTGATCTTTCTAGCCATCTTGTGACGAAATAAAACTGAATTATGAGAGTGAAAGAAGCTACGACGCACCTTTCCTTTCTTGCCTTTGTGGAGTGTTTCAGTCTGGAACTCGTCCAACACATCCTCTGCATCGAAAGCCGCATCCTTGAGATCCTTGAGCCATTTGCGCAGAGCTAGAGCTCCGTCGCTGATTGATCTCCTCTCAGCATCTTCAAGAACAGCGTTGATTGTCGACAGCAGGCGCCGCAGCCTCTCGATCTCATCCTTGACACCCCAAACTGTCCCCAGCTCTGCCCAGATGGCAGAGCTCAAATTATTGACCAAAGCCCAAACCACCGGAGCAACAACTTTGGCAACTTCCATTTCTCAGATTGAATCGATTGATTTTGCGAGAGAAAAATGAAGTGCTGATCTGTGACAGAATTTGGTTGATATAGGATCTCTGGCAGTATGCTCAACGAAAGTGGTTACCATTTATTAATAAAGAAACGAGGAGAAGATGCTAAGAAAATGCTAACTCTGGTCATTGAGACAGCTCATACATGCCAACCCATTTATTTATTAAAAGCAAAACAAATAATAAAAAAAGGCACAGCAAAGCATAATTACTCAACAAACCCATTTGACAAATCACTCACCTCCCATCATCTACCCACACGCTTCGGAAATTTTTCTTTTTTCCTTTCCCCCCCGCACCGCCCGGGGTGAGCCGCCCAATGGGGTGGGCCGTCCCGCCCAATGGGGTGGGCCGTCCTAGGGGTGGCCACCGGGGCGGGTCGACCCGCGTCGACCCGCCCCGACCCGTACTGTGCGACTCGTCGGAGTCGCACAGACGGGTTGACGGGTCAACCCGTACCCGCCCCGTTAAGGGGCGGGTCCAAACGGGTTGACCCGTCCCGTGGTCACGGGACGAATCCGATTCGTCCCGTGACGAATCACGGGACGAGTCGGGTCGGGGAAAATTTCCCCGACCCCCCCTTCTTATTATTTTTTTTTTAGTCCAATAATTTTTTAAGAACGTTAGAGCGGAAAATTATTCTGCGCCCCCTATATTAAAATTTTTTTTGTTTTAAACCCTCAACGGCTCAAAATAGGCGAGACGGGTCCAACCCGTCTCGCCGAATCCGGTAACGAATCGGGTCAGGAGACCCGATTCGTTACCCGGGATTTCAACCCGTCCCGTTTAACCCGTGACGAGACGGGTCCAACCCGTCTCGTCAGGGATTCGTTTGCCAGACGGGACGAATCAACCCGATTCGTCCCGTTGGCCACCCCTAGGCCGTCCCGCCCGGTAGGGCCCACTCCATCCGACGGTAAAAAAATTCCGCCCGGTGGTTACCCTATTCTCTCTCTCCCCTTCCTATAACTTTCTCTCTCCTCTCTCTTTCCTCCCTCATTCCCTCTAATATATATATATATATATATATATATATATATATATATATATATATATATATATATATATATATATATATATATAGGGGTTACTGTACCTCAGCTTGCAGGCTGAGAGAGTTTCTCAGCCGGCGGGACGTGGCTGAATATATGCCACACATCGCCCGCAGTGTGTTGGCGCCAAAAAAATCAAAAAAATCCCGCCTAAACAATCGTGAAACAAATTGACCAAAATACCTTTTTTAATTCTAAACTGGAATAAAGTCATGAACAAACAAAATTTCAGTTGAATATATATACAGTTATAAAATTCGTAATTTTAATACATCGAAAAATATAATTAAAAAAAAATTGGATCAATATAATGTAAAATAAGCAGAAGCATTGAAAATTTAAAAAACATGCCATGGTCGCAGACTTAATAAAATATAACAACTGTGACACAGTCGCAGTCACTAATCGCACTCATAGTATAACAAAACGTTTTTATGCGACCTAATACAATATAATTTCAATTCTATATGACAACTGCGACACAGTCGCAATCACTGGTCGCAGTCATTGTATAACAAAACTTCTTTATATAACGTCTGCTACCCTAGTCGCATTCTATCGTACAACAATGCGACCTCCTTCAGTACTGCGACCAAAGTCGCAATCTTCTTTCCCATACCTTATGTAAAAGATTTTTAATATGCGACTAGGGTGGATTAGCCATGCGACCCTGAGATCAATTCGCGTATATCAAATCTTATAAAAATTACTATATTAATTAACTGAATTAAATGAAGTAATTAATATTCTTTCTACCGTGATACATCAACAGTTTAGAAAAAAGATATGCACTAATGTTAATCTCGAGAAAGGAAAGATGTGCACCATACGTAATCTAAAGATATAGGAAAACAATTCTATAAAAAGTTAATTTGTACTTCAGATTCTCCCGCAATAAATCTTCAATTAAATATTTAATTTTTTTTTTACCACTTCTTACCATACTCAACAATCACCTCTAACAATTATTATTACTATTCATGTTCTTCCACAAATATTCACCTTTATATAATGCTTGTTACTAATATATTATCTCATACCTAAAAACTATATTTTTGCTCTTCCTTTTCAATTTGATTTGAAAAACTTTCAAAAAAAAATTCATTCTTGAATCATGTCTTCCCCATCTTCTTCCTCTGAACACTTAGATTTCAACTTCAATCGTTCCCCCACCGGTCCTTTGTCTTCAGGATATTCTAGTGAATCTGATACCAGTCTGGACTTCACTCCTTTTGACTATCTCACTACATCAAATAATGTATTAACTGATCCTCATATTCATGATGATAATGAAGTTTTCATGTGGGTTAGTGAAGAAGACATTATTCCTCTGTCACTTGACGGAGACATGCTTGATGAAAGCATGTCCTCTGATGCTCTAGGCTCGCTTCCTAGCAACGGGTCAGACGAAGAGTGTAATATCCCTAATCTAAACTACTGTATTTTTTATTTTCTCCAAGTATTTATTTTGAGTTAACCAGTATTTTTATTTAATCAAGTTAAATTATTATTTTTCCTAAGATTATTATTATTAAGTATGAAAATTATTTTGAGACAGTAGATAGTAATTTGACATTTTATATTTACCATTATTATTATTGATTGATATTTAAATATTATTTCCAGTGTTTCATTAAGGTCATTATTGTTTATTAATATTTTACTCCATTGTGATTATTATTTATTGTTAATGTATTATTATTCTATTGTTGGCATTCAGTAATTATGATTTGCGTTATTATTATTTTATTTATTTAATTTGGATATTGGCATTGGTACTTATGTTATTTATTCAGGTTGTGTTTCACTTGTTGGCCTCTCTCCCTACTTCCCATTTGCCATTGATGATCCTATGACTATTTGGATTCTAACCCATTATCCATACTCTTGTTGTCTTGATCCTTATACCCATTATGAGACCCGATGCCATACCCGCTATCTAATTCATTACCCAAACCCATGACCCGTTCCTAATCCTATACCCATTAGCCCATTCGGATCCTAACCCGGTTGCCTAGACCCAACCCAATACCACCCTACTATATAATCCTATTGATACAAAACCCTAAACCTAATTAACAAATCCCTAAACTCATCTCCTCCCACACACACAGCCGCCTCCTCCCAATCTTCATCTTCCTCCACTTGCAGTCCGCGACCTCCTCCCTCTCCATCTAGCCGCAACAGAGGCAGCAAGAGCAGCACCACCACAGCCCCTTGTGCGCCACCAGCAGGCCCAGCCCAGGCCGTGCACCTCCTCCTTTCTCCATGGCAGCAGCAAGGGAAAGATCCAGCGGCAGCAGCAGATCTGGACAGCCCTTGTCCAGATCTGTGCAACACCTCCGACGAGCACCAAATCCCCTCCACGGCGACTCGGCAACACCGCCAACCGGCCAGCCAAGTCCCCAGCAGACCCGGACAGCAACCGACAGCCCGTGGCATCCTCCAACAGCGACTCGGCAGCCGAATCCAGATCTGGACAGCAGCAGATCTGCACCTTTGGCAGCGAGCGAGCAGGCCGTTCTCCCGATCCACGCCATCCCGTCGCCGGAGACCAGCACGGTGACCTTCCCCAGTGTCTTGGCCACCCCCCCATGCAGTCCGTTGGCGAGGAATCGCACCACAGCGACCATGGCAGCAACTCGCTCGACGACGCGCACGGCAGATCCAGATTCAGACCAGCAGCACAAGCAGCGGGCGAGCGGCGATTCCAGGCCCTTCCGGCGAGCGCGAGACCTCCAGCTTGCTGCCATGCCTTCTCCAGCAACCTGGCTACCTTCCCATGCGGTCCGACAGCGAAGAGCGGCACCACGGCGACCGTAACGGCGACTCGCCCGGTAATGCGCAGATTTCCCAATGTGAGTGTTTCTCTCCCTCTTTCTATTTTCTATCTCATTATTATATGCATTGGTTTATAGATGTATTTTAATGTGTATGTAGAGTGAATGTAGAACTTGTATACTTTGTTGTGTGAGAGAGAGGAGGCATATACATGTTTTATTGTGTAGAGATCACCGAGCATGAAGGTGGACGGTCATCTCCCGTTTATTTTACATGTTGGATGTATAGGAATATGATATGCATGATTCTTGATACATGTTAGAACCCCTATGTTTGTCCTATGTATATCTAGAGTATTGTTGTAGACATAACAAGATGTAGCATGAGGGTGATTGAGATGGATATTAGTGGTAATGACTTGATCTAATAGAGCTTAGATGCACGTATATGTGGTGATACCGAATATTGGGATATCATGTTTGATCTTAATAGAAATGTGAACCCTTGAGGAATTGTGAATACTTATAAATTAGAGTTGTATGTTAGGGTGAGAAAATTGGCACTGGATATTGTGATATGATGGAACAACAATTATTATATCAGATTTCTAGACTTGTGATGGAACTAGATGATTATAGAACTATTGGGATTATGAATTGGTGGTGATGATTTGGATCTATAGTTGGGTATATGAGAACTATCAGATGATATGTCGTTGATGTTAAGTATCAGAAGTAGCTATTCTATATTGTAACTGTTTGGGGATATACTAGATGTGATCTTACCTTATTAAAAGATTAGAGTTCATGACGATTGGAGGGTATGTGAACTTATTCAGATTTGGACTGAATTAGAGTTATAGAGGTCAGATGATATATTTCATGTAGAGGACTTTCTTGGACTTGTTATTCTTTCATTGTTAATAACTTAAGTGATGATTCATTTAGATGTTGATATGGACTTGTCATGATGTTAGATATTGATTACTTTGAGAGATTGAGCTATTGTGTTAGTAATCTATTTGATATCAGTAGTGTTGTACTTCAGAGTTATTAGACAGTAGATCATTACTCAACCTGGATATCTTGATTTTCATGAGAAACCTGACTGATTATATCTTACTATATCTACCTGACAATTATCATGTTCATGTTACTGAAATTTGCTGGGAAAATATTATTACATGGTAACAACACCCGCATGTTTACTTGTTATACATATTCCTGTTACACCGGTATCCTGTTACTTGACATGTTATACTCCTGTTATACCGGTACCCTGACTTTCACATGTTGATATTGTTACCGTGATTACCACTGAGTCATCCCAGAGATTTAAGTAACATGTATACTAAATAATCTTGATAAACTAAAACATGATAACACACAACTTGCACTGGGCTTGGGGAGATTGATGGAGGAGACAACGTCCGTATTTTGGGTGGACCTAGGATTTAGGTTGCGCAGCCGAAAGAGGGTTCCACTGCAGGGTTCCCGTGGGGTGACTGGCACCCCGTCCTGTTTATTCCTGTTTACATGTTCCTGACTACCTAGCGGTAGGTCCTGGTTCAGCGCCAGGAGTCTGGGCCGTGGTCCCGGGTATGTACGGGACCCACCTAAAGCATGGACAATGTCTCCAACCGATCAGTTTCAATAACTTAAGGGCATCGATCGGCATGTGTGGTAGGCGTAGTATGGGATGCGTCTATTGCATGTGACAATTGGTGTTCGCTGACATAATTAATAATAAACTGTTGATGCTTTGTGACTGACTGTAATCACCTGGTTGTATATTTATATATCATTATGATAGACCCATGATTGTAACCAGGACCAGACTTATGACCAGACTTGGATACCAACTTAGTGACATGTGATAGGTACATATTTTGACATCAGTTGCTTGTTTACTATTGTGACAGTTGTCTTTTATCTTTATTCATGTTGATTATCAGTTATACTATAGTGCAGTTATGTATCTTGTTATTCAGTCTGTTATATCAGCAATTGTTCTTATTACTATTTATGCACATGGTTTATTCTGCACGAGTTCTTTCCCCTTTACACACACACTCATTATGGTCGCGTTCTGACGACCCTGGATTTGCACGTCCAGCTATTGGACGATTGTTTCTAATGTGCAGGTGTTTGATGAGGCGGTACGCTTTGCGAGGAGCTTGGGTCCTCTTCCTTTGATTCTGGTATACTTGCATTTCATTCTTGTTATTATTTTTTGATTCCTGTATATCACCTTTGACTTCTATTCAGCTATCATTTTCTTCCCATTATTCATTGCTATCATGTGTGGTCTTATATGTATTACTGCAGTGTTCATTGATCATTATGCTTCCGATTTATAGCTTGTTCAGGTTACAATTGAGGCTTAGCGCGTATACGAGGGGTATTTTACCTCGCATATATGCGTCGCCATAACGTCTCCGTATCTTTAAGATCGGGGCGTTACAGAGTGGTATCAGAGCCTAGGTTCGACATAAGAGAGAACCTAGTTCCTACCTGTAACCTGAGACAGTTATGTCGACACTGCAAAATACATATACTATTCATACAATGATATTGACTCCATTTGGAATTGATCGTCCTTCCTTTGGAATTCCATTCTTGATCTGTTGGTATTCATGATTCCAACACTTCAATTAGAGTGATTTGGATGTCCATCTTGATTTTATCCTTCCTTCCTATTCATTCCTCCTGATTCTATCTCTTGAGATCGGTTACTCCATGTTGAAGCTGGTAGCAGAGATCAGAGCGCGCAGCGGAATCGTGGTGTCCCAACGAGGCAACGTGGAAGATTGTTGTGTTCTCTCTTGATCTTTGATTCTTTTACCATTCCCTACCTTATTTGAATTTCGAGGACGAAATTTTTATTAAGGTGGGTAGAATGTAATATCCCTAATCTAAACTACTGTATTTTTTATTTTCTCCAAGTATTTATTTTGAGTTAACCAGTATTTTTATTTAATCAAGTTAAATTATTATTTTTCCTAAGATTATTATTATTAAGTATGAAAATTATTTTGAGACAGTAGATAGTAATTTGACATTTTATATTTACCATTATTATTATTGATTGATATTTAAATATTATTTCCAGTGTTTCATTAAGGTCATTATTGTTTATTAATATTTTTACTCCATTGTGATTATTATTTATTGTTAATGTATTATTATTCTATTGTTGGCATTCAGTAATTATGATTTGCGTTATTATTATTTTATTTATTTAATTTGGATATTGGCATTGGTACTTATGTTATTTATTCAGGTTGTGTTTCACTTGTTGGCCTCTCTCCCTACTTCCCATTTGCCATTGATGATCCTATGACTATTTGGATTCTAACCCATTATCCATACTCTTGTTGTCTTGATCCTTATACCCATTATGAGACCCGATGCCATACCCGCTATCTAATTCATTACCCAAACCCATGACCCGTTCCTAATCCTATACCCATTAGCCCATTCGGATCCTAACCCGGTTGCCTAGACCCAACCCAATACCACCCTACTATATAATCCTATTGATACAAAACCCTAAACCTAATTAACAAATCCCTAAACTCATCTCCTCCCACACACACAGCCGCCTCCTCCCAATCTTCATCTTCCTCCACTTGCAGTCCGCGACCTCCTCCCTCTCCATCTAGCCGCAACAGAGGCAGCAAGAGCAGCACCACCACAGCCCCTGTGCGCCACCAGCAGGCCCAGCCCAGGCCGTGCACCTCCTCCTTTCTCCATGGCAGCAGCAAGGGAAAGATCCAGCGGCAGCAGCAGATCTGGACAGCCCTTGTCCAGATCTGTGCAACACCTCCGACGAGCACCAAATCCCCTCCACGGCGACTCGGCAACACCGCCAACCGGCCAGCCAAGTCCCCAGCAGACCCGGACAGCAACCGACAGCCCGTGGCATCCTCCAACAGCGACTCGGCAGCCGAATCCAGATCTGGACAGCAGCAGATCTGCACCTTTGGCAGCGAGCGAGCAGGCCGTTCTCCCGATCCACGCCATCCCGTCGCCGGAGACCAGCACGGTGACCTTCCCCAGTGTCTTGGCCACCCCCCCATGCAGTCCGTTGGCGAGGAATCGCACCACAGCGACCATGGCAGCAACTCGCTCGACGACGCGCACGGCAGATCCAGATTCAGACCAGCAGCACAAGCAGCGGGCGAGCGGCGATTCCAGGCCCTTCCGGCGAGCGCGAGACCTCCAGCTTGCTGCCATGCCTTCTCCAGCAACCTGGCTACCTTCCCATGCGGTCCGACAGCGAAGAGCGGCACCACGGCGACCGTAACGGCGACTCGCCCGGTAATGCGCAGATTTCCCAATGTGAGTGTTTCTCTCCCTCTTTCTATTTTCTATCTCATTATTATATGCATTGGTTTATAGATGTATTTTAATGTGTATGTAGAGTGAATGTAGAACTTGTATACTTTGTTGTGTGAGAGAGAGGAGGCATATACATGTTTTATTGTGTAGAGATCACCGAGCATGAAGGTGGACGGTCATCTCCCGTTTATTTTACATGTTGGATGTATAGGAATATGATATGCATGATTCTTGATACATGTTAGAACCCCTATGTTTGTCCTATGTATATCTAGAGTATTGTTGTAGACATAACAAGATGTAGCATGAGGGTGATTGAGATGGATATTAGTGGTAATGACTTGATCTAATAGAGCTTAGATGCACGTATATGTGGTGATACCGAATATTGGGATATCATGTTTGATCTTAATAGAAATGTGAACCCTTGAGGAATTGTGAATACTTATAAATTAGAGTTGTATGTTAGGGTGAGAAAATTGGCACTGGATATTGTGATATGATGGAACAACAATTATTATATCAGATTTCTAGACTTGTGATGGAACTAGATGATTATAGAACTATTGGGATTATGAATTGGTGGTGATGATTTGGATCTATAGTTGGGTATATGAGAACTATCAGATGATATGTCGTTGATGTTAAGTATCAGAAGTAGCTATTCTATATTGTAACTGTTTGGGGATATACTAGATGTGATCTTACCTTATTAAAAGATTAGAGTTCATGACGATTGGAGGGTATGTGAACTTATTCAGATTTGGACTGAATTAGAGTTATAGAGGTCAGATGATATATTTCATGTAGAGGACTTTCTTGGACTTGTTATTCTTTCATTGTTAATAACTTAAGTGATGATTCATTTAGATGTTGATATGGACTTGTCATGATGTTAGATATTGATTACTTTGAGAGATTGAGCTATTGTGTTAGTAATCTATTTGATATCAGTAGTGTTGTACTTCAGAGTTATTAGACAGTAGATCATTACTCAACCTGGATATCTTGATTTTCATGAGAAACCTGACTGATATATCTTACTATATCTACCTGACAATTATCATGTTCATGTTACTGAAATTTGCTGGGAAAATATTATTACATGGTAACAACACCCGCATGTTTACTTGTTATACATATTCCTGTTACACCGGTATCCTGTTACTTGACATGTTATACTCCTGTTATACCGGTACCCTGACTTTCACATGTTGATATTGTTACCGTGATTACCACTGAGTCATCCCAGAGATTTAAGTAACATGTATACTAAATAATCTTGATAAACTAAAACATGATAACACACAACTTGCACTGGGCTTGGGGAGATTGATGGAGGAGACAACGTCCGTATTTTGGGTGGACCTAGGATTTAGGTTGCGCAGCCGAAAGAGGGTTCCACTGCAGGGTTCCCGTGGGGTGACTGGCACCCCGTCCTGTTTATTCCTGTTTACATGTTCCTGACTACCTAGCGGTAGGTCCTGGTTCAGCGCCAGGAGTCTGGGCCGTGGTCCCGGGTATGTACGGGACCCACCTAAAGCATGGACAATGTCTCCAACCGATCAGTTTCAATAACTTAAGGGCATCGATCGGCATGTGTGGTAGGCGTAGTATGGGATGCGTCTATTGCATGTGACAATTGGTGTTCGCTGACATAATTAATAATAAACTGTTGATGCTTTGTGACTGACTGTAATCACCTGGTTGTATATTTATATATCATTATGATAGACCCATGATTGTAACCAGGACCAGACTTATGACCAGACTTGGATACCAACTTAGTGACATGTGATAGGTACATATTTTGACATCAGTTGCTTGTTTACTATTGTGACAGTTGTCTTTTATCTTTATTCATGTTGATTATCAGTTATACTATAGTGCAGTTATGTATCTTGTTATTCAGTCTGTTATATCAGCAATTGTTCTTATTACTATTATATGCACATGGTTTATTCTGCACGAGTTCTTTCCCCTTTACACACACACTCATTATGGTCGCGTTCTGACGACCCTGGATTTGCACGTCCAGCTATTGGACGATTGTTTCTAATGTGCAGGTGTTTGATGAGGCGGTACGCTTTGCGAGGAGCTTGGGTCCTCTTCCTTTGATTCTGGTATACTTGCATTTCATTCTTGTTATTATTTTTTGATTCCTGTATATCACCTTTGACTTCTATTCAGCTATCATTTTCTTCCCATTATTCATTGCTATCATGTGTGGTCTTATATGTATTACTGCAGTGTTCATTGATCATTATGCTTCCGATTTATAGCTTGTTCAGGTTACAATTGAGGCTTAGCGCGTATACGAGGGGTATTTTACCTCGCATATATGCGTCGCCATAACGTCTCCGTATCTTTAAGATCGGGGCGTTACAAAGAGCTTGATAGAGACGATCCATTCTGGGAGTTCATCGGTGAAACAAAAAAAACTCAAAAACAGCAAGATGATGAGGAAATAAGTGATGAAGAGGAAGAGCATAAGAATGAAGACGATGAATCTGCTTATGATGGGGATAATGACGAGGATTAGGATTTCCTGATCTTCTGATATTCAATTATATTTTGTCTTCTTTTAAAAGCTTTTAATTCTATTTTTTGTAAGGTCTCTTTCTCACTATATTAACTTATAAGCTCTTTTAATTACATATCCAAACTGCGACTGCTGCTCTTAAACACTGCGACCATAGTCGCAATCCTACTACGGATGCAATTTATGGTCGCAGTTAATCATTTATCAGTTCCCAATGCGACTATGGTCGCAATAATGTACTGTTTTGGAGTTCAAAGTAATTTAAAGTTATAGTGTATTAACTTTTAAACTGTTTTGGATAACTGAACAGTCACCTAGGAAGTATATACAATTTTTGGTAAAAGGTAGAAAATAAGTTTGGGAGTTATTCACGTGGTTTGAGAGCTTAAACCCTTTGGAATTCCGGGATTAAAAATATATAAAGGGTCATCAGCAAAGGATTACAAACATACTAAATTATTTTTGCTCAAACTCGTTACTCTCACTGTTCGGTCAATAGACTCAAAATGTCTTCTCCACCGTCTTCACCGGAAAGAAGCCAATCATCTAATGATGATTGGATGTATAGTTCTGAAGATATGCCTCGCTACGGGTCAGAGGATGAGCTTGATACAGACGACCCGTTCTGAGAGTTCATTGATGAACCAAAATACAAACATGAAGAGGAAGAAAGCGAAGAGGAGAATGTCGCTGAAGAGGAGGAAGAGACAGAAAGCGATACAGAAGACGAAAGCATGACTCTTGACGACGAATCTGATTACGATGGTGATGACGAGGATTAGAAGTTTAAAAATTGTATTTTGTATTTTTTTAAATATATATAAATCTGTTTTCTAAAGTTAATTGTGTGAATTACATTTTTTACTACTATGTCTTGGTTGAAATGCTGTACAATTGTTACAAACCTTCATTTTAAATATTTTACGCTAAACGAATATACTGCGACCATGGACACAGTTAATAATTATATTACTTCACCCGTACAAATTTTTAAAATGAAAGGTTGCGACTTTGGTCGCAGTTGCAGGACGCAGACTTATAAATAAACTGCGACTTTGATCGCAGTTGCTGGTCTTTAGTCTTAATCAACAACAACACTGCTACCTTGGTCGAAGTTGCTAACCGTAGTCTTAATAAAATACAATGCGACCTTGATCGCAGTTGCTGGTCTTTAGTCTTAATCAACAACAACACTGCTACCTTGGTCGCAGTTGCTAACCGTAGTCTTAATAAAATACAATGCGACCTTGATCGCAGTTGCTGGTCTTTAGTCTTAATCAACAACACTGCTACCTTGGTCGCAGTTGCTAACCGTAGTCTTAATAAAATACAATGCGACCTTGGTCGCAGTTGCTGGTTTTTGGACTTAATAAAATACACTGCGACCTTGGTCACATTCACTGGTCTTTATTTTTAATCAACAACAACACTGCGACCTTATACAATAAGATCATCTTTATTTATGTCCAGGCATTTATCTCCAGGCATGTGAAAATGATACAAAACGCTCTCTTATACAATAAGATTGAGTGTTACAATGCAGCAGTACAAAGAAGACTAAACATCAAAAGACGCTCTCTTATACAATAAGATTGAGTGTTACAATACAGCAGTACAAAGAAGACTAAACATCAAAGACGCTCTCTTATACAATAAGATTGAGTGTTACAATACAGCAGTACAAAGAAGACTGACTTGTTGACTAAGAGCAGTGGTGTTATTGAGATCTGGTGGCAGCAGAATCTCCGATTCACCTGACCCTCCAAAGTGGCGGGATACGATCCTTCGTTGATGAACATCTCTTCCACCAGAAGGTTATCCAGTGAGCATGGAATTTCCTCGATGTCACTTCTGGGGTAAGAGAGGAGGTTTTGAGACCTCATAGGGTATGCTACCCACCATGACTTCTTCCCTTGTGGACGATGAGGTCTATGACTTCTTCCCTTGTGGACGAACATCGATCAAGTTCGTCCATAGGGTCATCTTCATCCATGGAGGCAGGCCCCTGTTAGAGACTCTGAAGAAGGCGGAAATTCTCAGAGCAATTGCTCTCGAAAGAAAATAGTCTAATTATGGGCTGTTAAAGGGAGAGGGTGAGCCCTATTTATAGGCAGCCCATAATAACCATAATTAATGGTTCATTAATCAGAACCGTCGGCTTTAATGGTCTCCAACCGCCAGCGCCGGTTGGCATTAAAAGACATTAACGCCTAAACCCAATGAAGAGCCGACGCGTAGACAACGTAGACTTGACGTATAAAGATCTCATAAAATCTATATGACAGGCCTCGTCTGTCGGAGTGACTCCAAGTCGCGTCCCCTCAGCAAACTTTTCATTTTTCATTTAGATTAAAAAAAATGACTTAATCTAAAACAACACTTAATAAAGCAACACTGCGACCTTGGTCGCTATGCATGTTAATATAAAGGAAACACTTACTTAACGTACTGCGACCTAAGTCGCAGTCCATGTAATGCAACCCTAGATTGCAGTTGCTGGCCATCTTTATCAATAACAAAACTGCGACCTTGGTCGCAATTAACCATGTACACTGCGACCAAAGTCTCTGACTAAGGTCGCAGTTTAAATGTACACAGCGACCAAAGTCTCTGACTAAGGTCGCAGTTTAAATTAAACTATAAAGTAGAATTTTATCGCAGGCTGAAAAAATTGATCTGAAAAGATTTTATATTTTCAGAAAAATTTTATCGCAGGCTGAAAAGTAGAAACTAGATCTTTCAAAAAAGAGGTAAGGAAATAGGGCGAAAAGTAATTTATATCCTATAAAGAGCGGCAAAATAAAAGGGGAAAAAATAATAATAAACAATAAGGAAAAGTTATCGAAAGGGTATTTGGTAATTTAACTTCTTCCTAAAAGCGGGCCGCAAGTCAGTGAGGTAACAAATTGAGCCACGTCACCGCAGGCTGACAAAGTACTCTCAGCCCGCAGGCTGATATACATTTTTCTCATATATATATATATATATATATATATATATATATATATTATATATATATATATATATATATATATATATATATATATATATATTATATATATATATATATTATATTATATATTTTAATATATAAATATGGGCTAGTGGCTTGCTCGCACTGGTTTGCGAACTTCTCAGATTTTAACCCAGTATTTCATCCCGGTATTAGGCGAGTACATTTCTTACTCTATTACCATCATTTCATGACTAATAATTATTATCTTGCTTTTAATATATGATGTCTCTTTATGCAAGTTGGTATTTGTTATATAAATGATTTCTAAAAATTATCATGTTATATAAATATTTGTCGGCCGTTATTTTACTTTGTCGAACCGGTGTTATACCGGGTATGCCTAGATCTGCTCCCGCTTGACTCGGCTTCGCATAGCTAATTAAAAGATAAATTTATTGTTATAAATATGGTTGTGAAGAGTTTGAAATATTTATACCGTTCTCCTGTACCAAGTTACGTGACCGGTTAATATCTGATATTTGATGTTGCGACTCTCACCGACATATTAGTTACCTGACCCTAACATGTATACACCTGATACTTGACCTGTTATTACTTGACACCTGTTACTTAACACTTGATATGCGATACCGGTACTTGCCATGTTATACTTGACACGTGATATCTGACACCGACACTAGACATGTTATACTTAACATGTGATACCGAACACCGGCACTTGATCTGTTATACTTGACTCCTGATCCATGACACGTGATCCTGACACCGGTACTTGATATGTCATACTTGACATCTGATCCTGACTTCTGATATATAACACATGCTAACACTCACTTGACATGTTTTCACATGGTACTAGTACACTTGACCTGATATTGTGACACCTGACTAGTTACTGTTATACCTGGCACCTGTATTATATTGCATATTCATAACTATCACTTTTACGGAGACTTGGCATGATTATTATACTGTTACCAGACTTCTGGTACTCTGTACTCCTGAACTTCTGTACTTCTGAACTCCTGTATTCCTGAACCCCTGTAACAGTGTAACACCCCGTTTCCGGAATACGTACTTAGTTGTGTATTCATATTTTCTGATCGTATTTTTGATTTACTTCCTGTATTTGTTTTGCTTTACGAATTATTTATACGATTGCTTTGTCTTGGATTTGGATTCGTGGATTCGGAACTCGATCCTAGTGAATTGCTCGATTTGACCTTTTCGTTATTCCGATTTGACCAATTTCAGTTTTAAATCTCGTTTTCTAATATTCTAGATTTTCTATGATTTTCTGGGATTTTCCTGAATTTTATCAAAACCCGGCCAATCCGGTGTATACCGAGATTGACGGTTGACTTCTGGATTTTTATCTTGAAAATAAGATTGATTCTTTGAAAACCGATTTCACCAAAAATCATTTTATAATATTTATTATTTTTGAGAATTTCTGGTAAGCTTTTCAAGTTACTTTATTTTTGGGACTTTTCCGGAGTTTTCGGTGTTTTCCCAGATACCGGAATAGTGTCCAGATATTTTCCAACTTTTTCTCTCTCCTCGCCAAACGCGAGCTTCACTCCTGGGATTTTGCATTTATTGCGAAGATCCTCTCCACTCCTTCCCATATTGCATTTAATACACTTCAGATCAAATCCCATCAATTATCATGACTTTCTCTCTCCTCTTTGAAACGCAGCTTTTGGCTTTCTCCAAACGCGGCGTTCACCTACCTGGGATTCTGCATTAAATGCAGAGATCCTCTCCTCACCTCCCCATGCTTCATTTATTGCGCTGCTAATCACTTTCCATCAAGTCATCATGACTTTTGTCCTTTTGTGAAACGCAGCTTTGGCATCTTCCCTGGACGCAGCCTTGATTCCCGCGTTTGGCCCATCTTGGCCTAAACGCAGCCCTTCTTTTGCATGAAACGCAGCCCATCTCCTTCCAATGAAACGCAAGTTTCATTCTTTGGCTTCCAAGTCAAACTTGCAATCATTACTTCCCCACTATATAAATCACCCCACTCCTTCTCTTTCTTTCATTTCTCTTCTTCTTCTTCCTTGCTTCCTGCAGCCTCCAACAGAGAAGCCACCAAGAGCCTCCTCCTCTTGCTTCCTTGTCCACTTCTTCCTTCTTCATCTCCTCCACCTTTCCAACAACAAAGGCACCAACTCCAACCATCCATATCACCCTCTCCTTCCTCTCTTAACACCAAGAACCCATCTCCACCACCACCTACATCTCCTTTAACCACCACCAAGTATACCATCCTCACCTCCACGGCGAGCTCTTTCATACTAACCAACTCATCGCTCCCCGTGGCACCGTTTGCAAAATCCCATTTTGCCAACTTGAACTAGGCTTGCACCTTCAACCTCTCTCCATCACTTTGTGAGAACCGGCCTCTCCTTTGGATTGGGGCCGCGATCTTCTCCGGCGGCAAGACTTAGGGCCGGTACCCTCCTTTGGTTTGGGGCCGAACTTCCCTTCGTTGGACGCACCAAAGAGATCACCTTTTCCCTGTCTCTCTCTTTCTATCTGTTGATTGTTAGACGCGGATCCCATGCCCGCGTCTGTGTTCTATTCATTTTGTCGTGACGCAGAGTTTATACTCGCGTCCGCGTTCTCTTCACGTCCTGACTTGAACGCAGGTCTCGAACCTCGCGTTGTGGCATCCATGCGACGCGACTCCCGCGTCTGCTATTTTCCCGCGTCTGCCATTCTCGCAACGCGAACCCCGCGTCTGCTATTCCCGCGTCTGTGATTTCCGCGTTTGCTAATCCCGCAACGCGACTCCCGCGTCTCACTCTCAAACTCGCGTTCCTATGCATACTCCCTCTCTCCCTGGACTTCTTCCTTACTTTCTCTCTAAACACCTTGACGCGTTGATTCCCTGGATTCCGGATATCAGAGATTTCACTAAGATTTAGGCGAGTGTTCTCGCTCTCGCCTCCATTTGGGTTTCCCTGCTTCGTCGGGTCGACATATGTTTTACTTCATGTATTTCATTTCATTGGGCTGAGTGCCTGTATTTGTGTATGGCCAAGTGCCAATATCTGGACATGTATTGCTCTGTGACGAATGCTTGTATCATGGTAGTTTATTTATTGTTCATGTGGTACTAACATTGCAGGTCTCTCAGTCTTCAACCTCCGGTCACTCACTATCTCGAAAGAGAGGTGATTGGGACCGTCAGGTTTCCCAGTGCAGCCTCCGGTCACTCACTATCTCGAAAGGGAAGTGATTGAGATCGGCAGGTCTCCCAGCTCCGCTTGGTTGTGCTCAGCTACTATTCTGCCACATATCATTACTTCGTACCTGTCCTTTACATGCTACTGTTTAACACATGGCAACTGATTTGTTATCATCTGATACCTGGCATGCTACTACTTGGCTAGACCTCTTGTTATGACATGACTTGCCACCAGTCTACTATCAACCTCTTGACATGATTGGTTACCTGCCTCCTGTTATGCCTGTTATGTACCCCTGTTATATTAATACTTGACTTGTGATTATCACATTACGGGAATCCTGACCTGTTATCCTGAATGGAACTAAGTGCCACACGGAACAAAGTGCCACACCATACTCGGTGGGGGCCACCTCTTGAATCTGTGGGGGCCACCTCTAGAATCCATCCCCTCAGAACAAAGTGCCACACGGAACAAAGTGCCACACCACACGGTGGGGGCCACCTCTTGAATCTGTGGGGGCCACCTCTTGAATCTGTAGGGCCATCTCCTGTTATGACCAGTTATTCCCGTAATCTGATACTCGCGATAAACCATAAAAAGGACAACTTGCACGGGGAATGGGAGGAAGTGATGGATGCCGGAATGATGCCTTGCTTATAGTAATGGAATAAAATACTGACGATTCGTGTTAGTGGGATTTAAGGCCCACAGAAGATGCGTGTTAGGGGGACTTAGGGCCTCCAAGCTGGTCCGGGTGTACGGGAACTACTATAAGAAATGCTATCAGTTCTCCATCTGCTTCCGGTCACAACCCTCGGCTTGCTTATATATGGATGTATGTGTGTCGGGATGTACACCAGGACACATACCTAGATATATGAGTCAGACGAGTAATAATAATAAAAGACTCCTATGATGCCCGTTATGATTCTTGTTATGACTCTTGTTATGATTCCCGTTATGACACCTGTTTCGGACTCCTGTTATGATGCCCGTTATGATTCCTGTTATGCCCGTTATGTACTCCTGTTATGCCTGATATGTGTTCCTGTTACGACCACTTTATAATTCGGGCTGTATGTACTTGGATTACGATGATATGAGATAAAGGTATATAGATGAGGGTTTCCTTGTTTGGATTATTCCTTCGATGTACTAGTCTCACGGAGTCGTAATCAAAGCCTATACAATCAGAATTACTCATACTCGGTTTTATAACGGATTTCCTGTTTTATGATGATTATGTTATACCTGTTCATACCTGCTATACCTGTATACACACTTGTGCTCATCCCGGCTCGCCACTTGGCATTTGTATCACCTCTCGCCTGGGGAGTTTCATCTGACTCCCCTGGATCCTCATGTCCAGGTCATGGAGCTTGGAGCGTGTGGATTCTCCCAGTTGCTGATCAGAGTGGCGCAGCGGTAGCGTGGATCTCCAGCAGACCGTTCAGAGCTCTATCCTTCCAGGCCCCCCTGTGTGCCTCTCGAGTTTTCCTTTTGTAAACTCGTGAGTGCCTGTGTACTGTTCATTCTTGTACATCTCTTTGTAATCTCGCAATTGCGCATATCAGTGATGTAATATTATTGTAATATTTATCACATCTGGTGATAACTCTGTAAATGTACTCATGTGTTGGAATGTATAATGCACCACTTGCTTCCGTACTCTGATTCTTGCCTGTACTGATGCTTAGCGTATATACGTGAAGGTACTTCTGACTTGCGTATATACGTCGCAGTGACGTCCCCGTATCCGTGGGATCGGGGCGTTACAAACAGGGAGACTCCTGATATTATACTCCTGATATTATACTCATGTTAATCCCCGTAATTGGATAATCATGAATATTGGATTACTGTATACACTTGTGGACATTATCTTTGGGCAATATATATAATAAAGTACTCAACTTACATTGAGGTGGGGGAAACTGATGGACACCGGTATGATATCATATTTATAATGGTGATATATCTGAAGTGTCGTGTGGGGCGCGTAATGATAAGTCCCCAGAAGTAGTAGCCTGAATTTGAAGTGTCGTGTGGGGCATGTACTGATAAGTACCCGGAAGCAGTAGCCTGTACTCCTAAACTAGTCCCGGGCAGAGACGGGACCCACTATAAATATGAGCCATCAGATTTATCAGTTTTCAAATAATAACTCGTCTTATTCATAAGTGGATGTATGTGTGTCGGTAGCACATACCTAAGCATATGAATCGAATGAATAACATAAAACAACTAGACAGTAATAATATTAGGAACGTGTGATATTTGGTCTTTCCTTTATTCGGGTCCTGGTACTCACATATCAGACCCGGGTAAGTTCTACAGAGTGCGAACTCTAGTATGAATTATCAGTGATGTGAGGCACTGGTAGGGAGGCGATTGAAATATCAAACGATACTGATTATTATTATTGGATAAATTAAAATGCTACACCTTTATATTCCAGTTATAGTGTTATGTCCTGAGTTGACCCCTTACTTTAAAACATATGATGATTACTCCAGACACACTATAGTTCTGTTACTCTTAGGGCAACTCAAGTTATATAAACTCAAATGATGGCGACATGAAGTATGTGGTATATAGATGAGGGTTTCCTTATTTGGATTATCCCCTTGACGTATATATCCCGTGAATCCATAATCTGAGCTTGTACAACTAGTTTTATCCATACTTATATTTATCGCATGTTTAACTTATTTATCGCATGTTTATATGTACCTATACTCTTCATATTGCCTTCTATATATGTTTTCAGTTTCAGATTCATCGATATACATGATTTACTGTCGTTCCTTTAATTTCCCTTATATTACTTGTCGTTTCCTGTACCTGTATGTCTGGACCACATCACTTGATCATGTACTTGTGTCCCTGTTATGCACGCTATTTGGCTTTATTATATGTACTCGCAGGGTTGAGTCTGACAACCTTGAATTCTCATGTCCAGATCCTAGAGACCGGACCTTGGTGGCCTTGCAGTAGTTGATCAGAGTACGCAGCGGATCCTTCCTTGACGATCGGAGTGCACCAGAAGCTCGGATCATCACCGCAACTCTTCCTCCCAGTTCCTCTCCTGATTTCCAGTTCCTCTCCTGATTTGCTCTCGGGGCCTCTCTTGCTGCTCGTGAGCATCTCTCGGCTTTTGTTATGTATATCTCTCTGTATCATGTACTTATGATGTACTTTTTAATTTCTGGTGATGTAATATTACTGAAATATTATATCACTCTCTGTGATAACCATGTACTTGTACCTTTCTATTGGAATATATATTACCATTATGCTTCCGCACTCTGATTCTTCCCTGTACTGATGCTTAGCGTATATACGTGAGGGTAATTCTGACCTGCGTATATACGTCGCAGTGACGTTTTCGTACCCGCGGGATCAGGGCGTCACATCGTGAGAGAAGCTTAGCCATAAAAGTTCGCTGTTCTTGACGACCATCAAGAGCTTGTAACTTCTCAGCGTGAAGTGTAAGTAATTCTTATTGTACTCCCCTAAAATTTTAATAAAATTTTCTCCCTTCTCCCGTGAACGTACACACGATCTGTTTGATCGGTGGAACATGTTATATTGTGTGTGTTGACACTCTAAAAAAGATAAGATTCTTAACTGGCCTGAACAATGTCTAACTTGTTGACATCTATAAAAGACATGTGGCAGACAAGCCGACAACCAGTTCTTTACCGATCTCAAGGGGACGAATCAGCAACTTGGACTCTACTGATCCAGTTAAGCAGACAGTAAGCCAAGATCGTCCTTAAAAGCTCGTGACAAGGCCCAAGCTCCAGAGACACTACGTTAGCTCAACACTTAGTCTCGCACGAACCCACGAGATAGATCTCAAAACCAAAAGTTGCTTAGCATTGCAAGAAGCTCCTTCATAGCCTTGCTGCAAGCTAACTTACAATTTCACCTGGAAATTCTCAGTTAACTCCGCAGAGAGTTAGCTTCGCTCGAAGCTCCACGCAGCCGTGCGAAAGGGTAACTGGTAGCTTCGCCACAAAGTTTATCTAGCTTCGCTAAGAGCTCTCTTTTAGCTTCGCCAGATGCTTCTCCCAGCTCTGCTATGAGTTCAACGCAATGACTCTACTGCGAGTCCTTTATAGTCAATTTTGACTAATCAAATCTCGTGATGAAATTAAATCTCCAGATGAGATCATGTTGATTGAAATCAAATTTGATAGTTGTCTGCCATGATCTTTTGACTCTCCCAATTACGTAAGAAGTTCAGGAGAGATCTCTCAATTAACTAAAAAAGATCAAGGGAGTATCCCTTATTTAGCGGAGCGAGTCAAGGGATTGGTGCTACATACTATTCCTAGCTTCACAGAAGTTGATTCTAACCTCGCAGCGAGGCTACTTTTCAGATACAAAACAGATTGACTCAATCTGTTTTTAGATTTTCAGGGTGATTATACCCCTATTCTCCCTATAAATAGCCTACCAAAGGGGGCAGAGGAGAGGGGAAAAAAGGAGAAATGGGCCAGGACAGAGAGGAAATTAGAGATCTACTCTCTTCCTTCCCAGAATTCGGAGAATTGCTTCTCTAATTCTACAAGAATGAATTCATGGTGCTAATACCCTAAGATCTTGCTCCCTCTAAAGGAATTTTCGGAACCAGGCGAGAAGGAATTCCCAAGCGGAGTCAGCTCGAGAAGCAGTAAGAGGGCTTTACCGATCTCCTGTTCTCCGATTCCCCAAACCAAGCGAGAAGGGAGTCCTATTAGGAGGCAGTTCGATCGTCTGACCGATCGTATCGTCAAAGGGATAAAGTGATCGCGTGCTGATCAGATTCCTACCGGCACACTTTCCTAGAAATCTCAGAGGAGATCTACTTGTAATTTTTCTTTTCGATTACTTGTAATTTAGCTCCTCGATACTTTTTTGTAAGTTTTCTCCTTTGCAAAATCAATGAAAAATAAGATAGCGACTCCGCTGGGGATGTCAGTCTTCTGGAGCAACAAGGAGACAGTGTCGCAATGCGAGGGTCAGAATCCTGAGCTTGTTACCTTCGAAAACCTAATCGTTCTTTTCGACCAAGGAAAATTCGAAGAGCTCCTCTCTGAAGATAGTCCAGTGCTCCACATACGGAAGCATAAGAAGGTCTCAATGGCCAAGGTTTCAGAGTAGAAACTAGAAGGAGCCTCCTCCCAACTCCTCTCAGCCTCGCGCGAGGCTTGCCAGGTTCCCTGCGAACCTAAATCTCCCTTCTCAAAGCAGATGTGGAGGCTAAAATAGAAAGCTTCATATGAAGCTTCAGGCATAGCTTTGCCACAGGCTCGCCTGTCCCGCAAAGACAAAGGCAAGATGCCTGCCTGCTTCGTCGAGACTATCTGCAACGAGGCTAGGGTGGCAACTCTGCCTTCGCCCAATTCAGGAGCAGTAACTCCTCGCGCCAGCATCGTTCTAACGAGCGAAGCTACTGATGGTTTAGCAAGCATAGCACCAGTACCTCAGGGTACGCGCGGAGTTCCCAGCCGTCAGGCTGAAACTAAAGCACCTAGCAGTGCTAACCACCTTCGTAGCAAGATGGCGAACAATGCACCACAGCATGCTTCGCTCGCCGGTTCTTCAAGCGTTAAATTCTCCAACAAGTAAATTTGTGTTAGACTTAAATTACTGCTACTTATTATATCAAGAACATCATTACCACGATGTGCAATTCTTTCAGCTGCAGAAGAAATGAAGCACCGGGAATTGGAATTCCGGCACAAGTTAGCTCCCAGTACCTTGCATGATTTCCTCCAACAACCCATACAAGGAACTATAGTGTGTAGATGGACATTTTCACTGCCAACGCGAGGAATCATTTTGACAAATGCAAAAAAAAAAAAAGAAAAAAGAGAAAAGTGATGAGAAAAACTATTTAACACTGAGCTGAAAGATTTTCTTTATGGATACATAAATTCAACGCATCACATGGTTTGTATGAGCCAACGAGGGAAGTAGCATTTCTAAACATTTGAATGCATGACTAATAAACGGCCAGGGAACTGGTTTCCAAGCAGGCCCATAAATGGGCTTATAAAATTAATAGTTTAAAAAATAAAGCTGCCTCTGTGTGTTATCAATCTGGTCACATTTTTCAACCGTGTGATGTTTGGAATTTTCTTTTGCTGGGTAATATACACAAGATTAATAGTTTTAACAAAAAAAAATTCAAGGTTAAATGAGAAAAAACAATAATTATTTATTTAGTTATTATTAGCTAGTCGCACTGATGAATGGGGAGTATGAATGCTCTGCTAATTCCGCGACATAGCTATGCTCGGGCGAGTTTAGCGGTAAGCGTTGAGCGCTAAGTTCGCCTACCAGGTGGAGTGCGTGACACCTAGAGGGTTTAAGCCCGGAGACTAAGTATGGCCCGAAAGCTAAGCCCGGAGGCTGAGTGGTAAAACCACAAAGTAGTTAAACCTAGAGACTTAGTAGGTACCTGCAGAAATGTTAATACTAAATACACACATATAAATAGGTAACAATTAACTATCCATATAACGGTGGAGCCTGGAGGCTGAGTGGGCGAGCCACTATGTAAAGCTACCACTAAATCTAGAGGGTACAAGCCCATTTCCTATTGGATAGCCCGCAGAGTGGTTACCTCAAGACAACACTGCCACAAAGTCAAAAAAGGTATAAGGCCAATTCCTATTAGGTAGGTTCACCCGAGGGCTGTGCCCGGTACCTACAACCTGCACAAGCGTTAGTATCAACGCATGCATATATACAAGAATCGGCTACACTATTACAAACTTCTGTCATAACGATACAATTATTCCACCAATACAAATACAAATTCACAAAATCACCAATACGATACAATTTCACAGAATTACACAATATACACCCATCAAAGTAGGGAAACACAACATAAAGTGAGAGCACTCGCCTCGTCGACGACCGAGCACGAATGACCGGAACTCTTATTATATTTTCAGCACTTGACACGTCGGCGCACATGATTGCTTTAAAAAAAATAGAAGGTTGAAGTGAACAAAATTATGAAGCTGAGTTTTTTTTTCTAATTATGATTTGATATAGGTGTTGCAGTGAAATCCTCCATATATAAATCGTTTTATTAAGGTCAAATAAATGATAAAAATATCATTTAAATATCATTTTTATTTTTATTTTTTTAAAAAAGTTTGCACGCGTGTGGTGGGATGGTTTAAGGCGGACACCATCAGTGATTAATTAATCAGAAAATTGAGTAAAGGAAGCAATGTGTTAGACTTGAAGTACTACTGTTTGTTGTATCAAAGATATCATATTCACCATGTAAAAAAAACAAGAGAAAAGTGACAAGAAAAACTATTAAACACTGAGCTGAAAGATTTTCTTTATGAATACGTAAAATTTAACACATCACATGGTTTGTATGAGCCAACGTGGGAAGCAGCATTTCTTAACATTTGAACGCATGACTAAATAAACTTCCAGGTAACTGGTTTCCAAGCAGGCCCATAAAGGGACTTGCAAAATTATAGTTTAAAAAATAAGGCTGCCTTTATGTGTTATCAATCTGGTCACATTTTTTTCACCCAAGTATGTCATGCTTGGAATTTTCTTTTGCTGGGTAATATACACTAGATTAATAGTTTGAACAACAAGAAATTCTAGGTTAAATGCGAAAAAATAATTATTATTTATTTAGTTATTATTAGCCAGTCGCACGTGACGAAGCGACGTATGAACACTCTGCTAACGCAACGACATAGTTATGCTCAGACGAGTTTAGCGGTAAAATGCTGAACGTTAAGTTCGCCTATAAGGCGGAGCGTGTGAAACCCATAGGGTTTAAGCTCGGAGGCTAAGTATAGACTGGAGGCTGAGTCCAGAGGCTGAGTAGTAAAACCACAAAGTAGTTAAATCTGGAGGCTGAGTAGATACCTGCAGAAATGTGAGTACCAAATACACGTATATAAATAGGTAACAATAAACTATCCGTAGAATGGTGGAGTCCAGACGCTGAGTGGGCGAGTCACTCTGCAAAGTTACCACTAAACCCAGAGGGTACATTCCTATTGGATAACTCACAAAGCGGTCACCTCACGTTGACACTACTATGAAACCTAAAAGAGTATAAGGTCAATTCCTATTGGGCAGGTTCACCCAAGGGCTATTCTCGGTACCTGCAACCTGCACAAGCATTAGTTCCAACGCATGCATATATACAATAATCAGCTACATTATTTGCAAACATTTGTCAAAATGATACAATTATTTCTCCAATATAAATACAAATCCACAGAATCACTAATATGATACAATTTCACAAAAATACACAATATATACCCATCGAAGCAGGGAACACAACATAAAGCAAGAACATTCGCCTCGTCGACAAAGCACGGATGACAAGAACTCTAATTATATCTTCAGCGCTTAACATGTGGGAAATGTAGTTGTTTTAAAAAAAAGAGGTAGCTGAAGCGAACAAAATTATGAAGCTGAGTTTTTTTTCTAATTATGATTTGACATAGGGGTTGTAGTGAAATCCCTATATATAAATCGATTTTATGAAGGTCAAATAAATGATAAAAAGATTCATTTCTTATTTCATTTTTTTTGGAAAAATTTGCATAGGTTGTGGTGGATCAAGAAAGTGAAAAGGGGAGTTATCACGCAAATTTGTGTTAGACTTGAAGTACTGCTACTTGTTGTAAGGACTTGGGGGCACTTTTCCAAAAAGATTAGTCTTTTAGATAGAGTAACTCAAATTCTTATATATTTAAGATCATCCCTTTATCTAGCCAATGTGGCACTACTTATTTGCATAAATCTTAACAATCTTCCATCAAACAAAAGAGCCTCAACCTGCGTGCATTGCACCGTGTAGTGCCTTCTTTACACTGCACATGTGCCTCTACTTGCGCCTTTTTTTGCTGCACTACACTGCGCCTATGCTTTCGCCCAGGCTTACGCCATTCACTCTTGGAGATTTTCCATACATGACTAAATTTGGAGCCTGGCTCTGATATCATTTTTAAGGACTTGGGGCACCATTTCAAAATACCAGACTTCTAAGTAGAGTAATCTAAATTCTTATATATCTAAGATCATCCTAAATTCTTATATATCTAAGATCATCCATTGTCTAGTCAATGCCGGACTATCTGTTTACACAAATCTTAACAGTTTTATCAAAAACACCATAACCACCATGTGTAATTCATGCAGCTGCAGAAGAAACGAAGAACCGGGAGCTGGAGGCACCGCAAAAGTTAGCTCTCAGTAACTTGCACTTGATTTCCTCCAACAACCCATACAAGGAGCTAACGCGTGTAGATGGACATTTTCCTCTGCTAATGCTAGGAATCATTTAACAAATACGAAAAAAATAAGAAGAGAAGAGTGATGAGAAAAACTATTAAACACTGAGCTGAAAGATTTTCATTATGAATACATAAAATTTAACACATCACATGATTTGTATGAGCCAACGAGGGAAGAAGCATTTCTAAACATTTGAATGCAAGACTAATAAACCTCCAGGTAACTGGTTTCTAGTTTCAAAAATAAAACTTCCTTTATGTGTTATCAATCTGGTCACATTTTTTCTCCCAAGTGTGTCATATTTGGAATTTTCTTTTGCTCAGTAATATACACAGAATTAATAGTTTGAACAACAAGAAATTCTAGGTTAAATAAGAAAAAATAATTATTGTTTATTTAGTTATTATTAGCCGATCGCATGTGATGAAGCGGCGTATGATCACTCTACTAAAGTTGCGACATAGCTATGCTCGGGCGAGTTTAGCGGTAAAGCGCTAAGTTCGCCTACCAAGCGAAGCGTGTGAAACCCAGAGGGTTTAAATCTAGAGGCTAAGTATAGCCCGGAGGCTAAACCCAGAGACTAAGTAGGTACCTGCAGAAAAATTAGTACCAAACACACACATATATAAACATGTAACAATTAACTATTCGTAGAACGGTGGGGCCCGGAGGCTGAGTAGGCGAGTCACTCTGCAAAGCTACCACCAAATTCAGAGGGTACAAAGCCTAAATTCTGTTGGATAGCCCGCATAGCGGTGACCTCAAGACGACACTACCATGAAACCTAAAAAAGTATAAGGCCAATTCCTAATTGGTAGGTTCACCCGAGGGCTGTGCCCGGTATCTGCAACATGCACAAGTATTAGTACCAATGCATGCATATATACAAGCATCGCCTATACTATTACAAACATTTGTCATAACAATACAATTATTTCACCGATATAAATACAAATCCATATAATCACCAATACGATTTCACAGAAATACACAATATACACCCATTGAAGCGGGGAAACACAACATAAAGCGAGAGCACTCGCATCGTCGAGATCGAGCATGGATGACCGGAACTCTTATTATATCTTCAGCGCTTGATAAGTGGGCGTATGTGGTTACTTTAAAAAAGTGGTTAATGAAGCGAACAAAATTATGAAGCTGAGTTTTTTTTTTCTAATTACGATTTGATGTAGGACGCAGTAGTGAAATCCCTCATATATAAATCAATTTTATTAGGATCAAATAAATGATAAAAATAATTATTTTTATTTTATTTTTTTTTGGAAAAAGTGGCGCACGTGTGTGGGATGGATTTAGGCGAGACACCATCAGTGATTAGTTAATCAAAAAAGTGAATAAAAAAAGTTATCACCCAAGTTTAATGCTCCAACAAACAAATTTGTGTTAGAATTAAAGTGCTACTGCTTGTTGTGTTAAATACACCATATCCATAATGTACAAGAATATTCTTGCAGCTGCAGAAGAAATAAAGCACCGGGATTGGAGGCATTGTAAAAGTTTACTTTCAATATCTTGCACTTGATTTCCTCCAACAACCCATACAAGGAGCTATGTAGATGACATTTTCCACTGCTAATGCGAGAAATCATTTTGACAAATACAAAAAAAAATAACAAGAGAAAAGTGATGAGAAAAACTATAAAACACTGATCTGAAAGATTTTCTTTATGAAGTACATAATTTAACACATCACATGGTTTGCATGAGCCAATGAGGGAAGAAGTATTTCTAGACGTTTGAATGCATGACTGATAAACTGCCAGGTGACAGGTTTCCAAGCAGGCCCATAAATGGGCTTCCAAAATTAGTAGTTCAAAAAAAAAAAACTGCCTTTCTGTGTTATCAATCTGGTCACGTTTTTTTTTTTTTCCACCCAAGTATGTCATGTTTGGAATTTTCTTATGCTGGGTAATATGCACAAGATTAATACAAGATTAATAGTTTGAACAAGAAGAAATTCTAGGTTAAATGAGTAAAAAAATTATTATTTATTTAGTTATCATTAGCCAGTCGCTCGTGACGAAACGACATATGAACGCTCTGCTAATGCCACGATATAGCTATGCTTGGGCGAGTTTAGCGGTAAAGCATCGAGCGCTAAGCTCACCTACCAGGCGAAGCGTGTGAAACCCAGAGGGTTTAAGCCTGGAGGCTAAGTTTAACTCAAAGACTGCGCTTGGAGGTTGAGTAGTAAAACCACGAAGTGGTTAAGTCCACAGGCTGAGTAGGTACCTGCAGAAATGTTAATATCAAATACACACATATAAATAGGTAACAAGTAACTATCCGCATAACGGTGGAGCCAGAAGCTGAGTGGGCGAACAACTCCGCAAAGCTACTACAAAACCCAGATGGTACAATGCCAATTCCTACCATATCGCCCGCAGAGCGGTTACCTCGCGGCGACGCTATCACGAAACCTACAGGGTATAAGGGCAATTCCCATTTGGCAGGTTCGCCCGAGGACTGTACTTGGAACCTGCAACATGCACAAGTTGTTGTGCCATGACAACAACCAGAAGAGAAATCCCTGAATCTTCCAAGCACGAAGAACAAACTCCCAAAACAGCACAAATACCAGACTCAGAGAAAAGCACACGAAAAACAACGATTAACGAGGTTCGGCCTTGATGCCTACGTCCTCGGGGCAAGAAAGGGGGAGGGTTTTATTGATTTCAACAAATCAATACAACTTACAGCAATGGGGATCGGGAAAGCTCTACATCTGCTCTACTCTCCTCCACAATTGCTCTCAAACCCTCATACAAAGATACAAACCCTAGAAAATACAACAGCCATTTAAATAGGGTTCAAAATAACCCTTCTCGAAACAGCAGACCCGCTTGTCGGTCGACCGGCCGGTCGACCGACCCCATGCACCGGTCGACCGAGCAGTCGACCGGGCACCCAACAGAGAGTTGGGTCACTTCAGTCGGTCGACCGCTCGGTCGACCGCTCTCTTCCTGCGGTCGACCGCCACCCCTCTGTGCACGTTGTGCACGTTTGTGCACCACGGTCGAGAGGGCCGGTCGACCGTGCGCCTGCTTCTGCTGACGGTCGACCGCCCGGTCGACCGTGATCCTGCTGGAAGCACTGTTCTGCTGCTATTTTGCTGCTGCTGAATTCTGGATTCTTCTTCGTCAACTTCCTCGACGACTTCCTCCCCCAACAATTCTCCACCTCGGTGAAGATTTTTCCAAAATCTGAGCCGATCTCCAGCGTACCCCAGTCTATCACCTGGCGAAATCGACACACGATCTCGGCAAAATCGACACACGATCTCGGCTTGCGCGCATCGGACGAAATTGACACACGATCTCGGCGAAATCGACACACGATCTCGGCTTGGAATCTGTAGCTCAGCTGTCCCTGGAAAACATTGCACATGCCTTCCTTGCACTTCACCTTAGGAGAACTTTCATACATGCCGATCACCAAACTGTGGCTTCTACTCCGCAACTTCACGACCTCACGAAGACTTCCTCATGAGCCAACACTAACTCTCCAACTGACTAACTCTATCTAGTCTTCCTGTCTTCCACTGACGGTCCTACCAAGTCTGCATAGAGCACACTAAACCTCATCGGCTTCAACTGGATGCACACCCCTCCTTATGCAAGCTCAACATCTTCTCACCGGAAGATCAACCTGTTCATCGAGATCACAACGCCTCACCACTAGGTGAGATTCAACTGGCCACAACGCTTCACCTCTACGTGAAACCTCTCCACCTCTATGTGAAGTTCCATCGGACACAACTCTTCACCTCTACGTGAAGATCCAAACAGCTTCTCGAGAACCCAAATAGCTTCATAAGAGTTGCATCACCAAATGGTTGCGCCTTTACGGCTGCCTACGTACCTTTGCCCAAAAGGATCAAGCCAACCGTAGTTCATTTAAATGAGCTCCATCAAGCTCAAACACTGGTATCTGTAGTTGCAGCAGCGAACCTGTCAGATTGAGTCATATGAACCTCTTCACGACCATCATGGAGAACAACGGCCTTCAACTTCAGCTTGTCGCGATCACAAGCTTGAGATTCATGCTTCTTTCCACACAAGTGTGGTTTCACCTTGGTTCCAATAGCTGCAAATAACTTGACATCCTCAGCAATGTCTTCAACCTGTTCAGCATCAATCTTGACTTCATGATCTCCACCCGGTGAAATCTCCTCTAATGCCGAACTAACTGGAGATGATGGAGTAGCATCAACCTCCACCCGCTGTGATCCTTCATTGGTCTTCGTCCTCTCCACCTGCTGAGAGACGGTGGACTTCAACGCTGAAGTCTCTCCAAAAGTGACATGCCTACTCATCACGATCTTCTTGTCTTCAGGGTCCCACAACTTGTAGTTGTTCCTCTTAACGCCCAAATAGACAAACCTCTTTGCTCGCGGATTCACCTTGCCATTCTTGGCACTGAAGTAGGTCGGACTTTCGAATTCTCATAGCAAACCATGATTTTGAGTAGCTTCCCCAGACCAAAATTCCACTAGAGCTTTACCTCCTATAGCAGTCGATCTGTTCATGAGATGGCTAGCATACTCTGTCGCCTCAGCCCAAAACGACTTGTCTAATCCTGCATTAGACAACAACCTCCGAACCTCCTCCAGTAAGGGACGGATTACTTCCTTAGCCAACTCATCTGTACCTGTCGTGAAGTGAGTAACAATTCTGGTGTTCTGGCCAAATCGTAGGAATTGGTACATGTCCTTTCCAACATTACCAATCTTTAGCTCCTTGATCCTCCTACCAATCTGCCTCTCCATTTTTCCTTTCCACTTCACCAATATATCTAGGGCTTCACTACTTTGTCTCATTGGATATATCCAACACTGCCTAGATACACTATTAATGAAAGAAACAAAGTACCTGTGACCTCCAAGCGATGTCGTCTTAGCAGGTCCCCAAATGCACACATGAACACAATCAAGAAGACCTTCATTGCGGTGAGTACTGGTGCTGAATTTCACCTTCTTCTTATCCAGAACGCTGTGTTCACCTTCCGACTTGCAGGTAGCAGCACCTTCCATTTCCTTCTTTGCAGGAGCTCACAAAGACTTTTCTTCTTCCTGTCCGACCTTTCCCTGCCAGACCTCCGGGCCACCATCATCTGAGAAACTGAAAGTCTCCACTTGATCTGTAATCGTACTACCCTTCAAGTAGTAGAGATTGCCTCGGCGGACGCCTTTCATCATCACCATCGAGCCCTTGATCATCCTGAGATCACCATCTCGAACAGATATCACCATACCCGATGCTTTCAAAGTTCCCACGGAGATTAGATTTCTCTTCAACTGAGGTACATACCTCACTCCCTTCAGCTTCCTTACCATCTCATCAAACATCCTGATTCGGATTGTACTTACACCCTCCATGCTACATGGGTAATCATCGCCCATAACGACCGAACACCCCTCCAGCTTCTCAAAGTTAGAAAACTAAGCCCGATTAGGGCAGGTATGGTATGTTGTACCTGTATCCAAAATTCACTCATCTTTCCATGAGTGACCAATGATGGGAGTAGTGACTGAAAATGAGAAACCTGACGAGTCCGAATCTGATCCATCTGCCTGTGAACTGCTCCTCTGAGTATTCGTCACTTTTGCAAGATTTGCTTCAGCCTTCGACTCCTTCTTCTTCCCCTTGAACTTCGGACAATCCACTTTCCTGTGATCTATCTCTCTGCAGAAGGCACACTGGTTCTTTTTAAGATCCCTAAACCCTGGCCTGGACTTTTGATCTTCCTATTTCTTCCTGCCCTTCCTTGATGAACCCCTGCCTCTTACTGCCAGTGCCTCCGCCGATGAGCTTGACTGAGAAGGATGTCTCTCCTTTCTCCTCGTCTCATAGCTTGTCAGTGCAGACGACACCTCTTGGTAGTCCAGAGTCTGCCTGCCATTGATAAAGGTCAGAGTGAATGTCTCAAACTCCTCCGCCGGGAGTGAGTTTAGGAGGATAATTGCCTTGTCTTCCTCATCTATCTTGACATCCATGTTCACTAAATATATAAGAAGCTTCGTGTAGCGGTTGATGTGCTCATTCACTATGCTCTCCTTTTTCATCTGAAACCGGTACAGCTTACTCTTAAGCTGCAATCTTGACTCGATACTCTTGATCAGATATTTCTTCTCAAGGGTTTCCCACAGATGCTTCGCCGACGTCTCATGTTGCGCAAGATATTTTATGTCTTGCGTTAAACATGAACGAATCAACCCACACGCAGACCTGTTCATCTTCTCTCACTCTTCATCAGTGGTCGTGCTTCTCTTCTTCTCCCGAAGGAGAGTATCCTCGAGGTTCGATGCATTCAGGGCATCCATAAGCTCACATCTCCACATCCCAAAATTATTTGTGCCATTAAACTTCACCACGTCAATCCTCGGATGAGGATCCATGGTCTTAACCGAAGTACTTTCTTCTGCCATCCAGATTACTTGATCCTCTATCTATGCAGAAAAAACCAACTGAAAAAAGATCACTACTTCGATAAAAATTGGATTTTTTTACCTTTTCCCCGAAACCCTAGATTGAGTTTCTCACAAGATCTACTCCACCAAAGATTCCTTGAGCACTCCTTGCGTCCTTCTGAGATCGACACACGATCACACGAACATGACTATCTCTGATCTGAGATCGACACACGATCTCCACCGAATCAGATCCCGAAGCCCTCCGAATCTCCAGAAAAAATCCCAAGCGTAACCTGGGAAGCTCTGTTACCACTTGTTGTGCCACGACAACAACCAGAAGAGAAATCCCTGAATCTTCCAAGCACGAAGAACAAACTCCTAAAACAGCACAAATACCAGACTCAGAGAAAAGCACACGAAAAATAACGATTAACGAGGTTCGGCCTTGATGCCTACGTCCTCGGGGCAAGAAAGGGGGAGGGTTTTATTGATTTCAACAAATCAATACAACTTACAACAATGGGGATCGGGAAAGCTCTGCCTCTGCTCTACTCTCCTCCACAATTGCTCTCAAACCCTCATACAAAGATACAAACTCTAGAAAATACAACAGCCCTTTAAATAGGGTTCAAAATAACCCTTCCCGAAAAACAGCAGGCCCGCTTGTCGGTCGACCGACCGGTCGACCGACCCCATGCACCAGTCGACCGGGCAGTCGACCGGGCGCCCAACAGAGAGTTGGGTCACTTTAGTCGGTCGACTGCTCAGTCGACCGCTCTCTTCCTGCGGTCGACCGACCCGGTCGACCGCCACCCCTCTGTGCACGTTGTGCACGTTTGTGCACCACGGTCGACTGGGCCGGTCGACCGTGCGCCTGCTTCTGCTGACGGTCGACTGCCCGGTCGACCGTGATCCTGCTGGAAGTACCGTTCTGCTGCTGTTTTGTTGCTGCTGAATTCTAGATTCTTCTTCGTCGACTTCCTCAACGACTTCCTCCCCAACACAAGTGTTAGTGCCAACGCATGTGTATATACAGGAATCGGATACATTATTACAAATATTCGTCATAACGATACAATTATTTCACCGATACAAATACAAATCTATAGAATCACCAATACGAAACAATTTCACAAAAATATAAAATATACACCTGTCGAAGCAGGGAAACATAATATAAAGCGGGAGCACTCGCCTCCTCGATGACCGATCACGGATGACCGGAACTCTTGTTATATCTTCAGCCTCTTGTTATATCTTCAGCGCTTGACCACCTGGTTAATTTAAAAAAAAAGTGATTGAAACGAACAAAATTATAAAACTGAATTTTTTCTAATCACGATTTGACATAGGGGACTGTAGCGAAATCTCTCTTATATAAATCGATTTTATTAAGGTCAAATAAATGATAAAAGAATAATTTTTATTTTATTTTGGAAAAAGTTGCACACTTGTCGTGCCGTTCGATGGCTTTAAGCGGGACCCCATCAGTGATTAATTAATCAACAAAGTGAATAAAGAAAATCATCCCCCAAGTTTAATACTCAAAAAGGCAAATTTGCGTTAGACTTGAAGTATTACTGCTTGTTGTATCAAAGACATCATTGC
This sequence comes from Agave tequilana, assembly GCA_038442645.1. Lineage (NCBI taxonomy): Eukaryota > Viridiplantae > Streptophyta > Magnoliopsida > Asparagales > Asparagaceae > Agave > Agave tequilana. The sequence continues at coordinate 65,613 of JAVJIF010005560.1, forward strand.
CACCCTGTGCAATTGTTGCCGCTGCAGAAGAAACAAAGCACACCAAAAATTGGGGGCACCGCAAAAGTTAGCTCTAAGTACCTTACACTTGATTTCCTCACTGCTAATGCGAGGAATCATTTTGACAAATACAAAAAAAAAAAAAAAAAACAAGAGAAAAGTGATGAGAAAAACTATTACACACTGAGCTGAAAGATTTTCTTTATGAATACATAACACATCACATGGTTTGTATGAGCCAACGAGGGAAGAAGCTTTTCTAAACATTTGAATGCATGACTAATAAACTGCCAGGTCACTGGTTTCCAAGCAGCCCCATAAATGGGCTTACAAAATTAATAGTTTTAAAAATAAAACTGTCTTTATGTGCTATCAATCTGGTCACATTTTTTTTCAGCCAAGTATGTAATGTTTGGAATTTTCATATGCTGGGTAATATGCACAAGATTAATATTTGAACAACAAGAAATTCTAGGTTAAATGAGCAAAAAAAATTTATTATTTACTTAGTTATTATGTTTCTAAATAAATTTTGAACAAATTTTGAAATTTTTGAAACGCACATTTTAAGTCTCAAATGCCTAAAGGCATGACATTATGTGTTATAAACAACCAAACTACCGCCTAGTATTCTATAAAAAACCTTTTGGGAGTCGGGAATAAATCAGAAATAATATTTTTTCTTTTCATAAAAATCAAAATAATTTTGCGATATGAAATTTATTTTACTTTTATTATACAAATATTTAAAATCAGAATAAAATTTAATTACATATTTTACATTATAAAAATTTTATTTTATAAGCTTTATTGACGATTTTATGTTTATTGCCTTTGAGGTTTTGTTGCCAATGTAGGATTTGATTACGAGAGGTTCTGGATTTTTTTTTTTAAAAAAAAAGAACCTTAAGATTAATTTAGAGAATAAATAATAGTTTCTAATGCAACAAAATGTTTTGAGGCTGTTAATTTTTCATTTTTAGTTGCAATAAAAAAATCTAATACAAGTTTGTGGACACCAATGATCACAAAAGAGTCCTTTGAAATGTCTTGAACCCACTACACAAAATTTGGGGCCAAACGAATCAAATTCTTTAACTGTACTTCTATTTTTATCTAGTTTATTTAGATTTATTTATTATTATTGATTAATTTATTTTATACAAGTGTATAAATATATGTGCATACATATTAAGTGCATATGTTTTTTATTTGCATTTTATACAAGTATATGTATGCATTATATTTTATACATTATTACTAGCATTATTATTATTATTATGTTATTGTTGGTATTATTCCTAATTAGTCTTCTTTTCCAATCCATCTACCTCTTATCCAATAAACCATAACCTATTTAACTCATACCAAAAAAGAAAGTAAAATAAAATAAATAAAATAAATAAATGGGTTAAACAAAATATAGTAATAATAATAATAATAAAATATAAACATATGTTTAAATTGTTTATTTCAAGTTTTGAACCTTATCTTTTTACTAAATTCTAATACCTAAACCATAATGTCACAATAGCGTGTGGTTAGGTTGAAAGTCTAAATTATTTAAACAAATCTAAAGCCAAATCTAAATTTTAAATTCTAACCGAAAGATCTCAAGAGATCTTTAGGGATATTATCTTAACTGTTAAAAATCCTAAAAGATCCTATCATATAACTTTCTTCTCCTGCCTCCGTCAAAAAAAAAAAAACCATCATTTCTCATCCTCTTCACCCTCGAGTTGGAGTTGATCGTGACGGAGAGCGGATCCGAGGCGTGGAGGTTGAGAAGGAGGCGTGGAGATTGAGAAGGAGACTAAATCCAAGTGAGTAAAAATTTAATTTTTTTATGAATTAAAATATTTAATTGAAATAGCATGATTAAAATTCTATTCTTATTATGAAACCTAAATCTCCTCTGGATTTAAATCAATTTATATGAATTAAAATTTAATAACACATCGTGAGTTAAAAATCCCTCCTTTATGAAACTGAAAATCCATTCAATAATATAAACAAAATAAATTTGGTAATGTAACAATACATTATAGGAATTTTTAGAAGATACATACAAACACAGATATATGGGCAGATTAGAAAGCCTAAAAGAATTAAGGAATAATACCACTAAAAAAATAAAAATAAATGAGGCATAAGAGTTAAAGTTAAAGAACCCTTAGTCAAAACTTCACTCTTGAAAACCACGTTGTCACCCTTTTCAGGCCCTATTTGGCTCTTATAAGGCCTAGTTCAAGTCAATCGAGGCTAAATGATTTGATTTTTTTCTAGATGTGATATTTTTTCAAGTGGGTGCTCTAGAATGGGAGTGTAGGAATCTTGATTTCGAAAACAGTAAGAGTCCTGGTCAAATCGATAGAATTTACACACACACACACACAAATGTATACATAAGAAAAGAAAAAAAAAAGAAGAAGAAGAAAAAAGAAAAAAGAAAAAAGAAACCTACTGCTCTCGGCCAAAAGGCCGAAAGCAGCAGCTGCTGCACAGACCCAACCGGTCTGTGCAGCCGGGTCTGCACCCGACCCGGGTGCAGACTCGCACCTGGAAATGACCAGGCCCAGTGGCCGTGCCACTGGGCCAAGCCTTAAAATAAAAAAAAAGAAAAAAAAGAAAAAAAAAGAACTGGGCCACAAATGGCCCAGGCCCAGTAAAAAGAAAAAAGAAAAAAAAAGAGAAATGGGCCGTCATTGGCCCAGCCCAAAAAAAATAAAGAAATAAAAAGGAAAAAGAATGAAAAAAAGGAATTGGGTCTGGCTTATTAGGCCAGGCCAGAAAACAGAATAGAAAAGAAAAAAAAATACAAATTAATTCTGCAGCTCAATATTCAGAAGCCCAATTACAGTCCATCACAATTATTTGGGTTCTAATTCATTTTAACCCGACCCAAATACAAAAACAAACCCGCTAAGTTATTGAAAAATAATTCTTTTTGCTAGAGAAAATTTTGAAAAAAATAAATAAAAATAGAGATAAATATATAGATAACCCCTAGCATCTACTGAAAAATTTTGGGGTTAATTGAAAATCATATTGGACTGAAATATTATTTTCTAAATTGAAACCCGCTACTTCAACATTCAGACCTGTTAAGGAAATTGCATGTTTTTAATCATTTAAATCCCACAAAAATCAGTAAATAAAATATGAATAATATTATAAACTCAGGATATCATCCTACAACTTTGTTTTAAGATTTGGACCATCCGTATTTAATTTAAAATATTGAATAACATCAAGTAAGATATCTTTTATAAAATTCAATAAATGTAAATTTGATATCTTATGTAAAAAAATTCATATGCATTTAATGTAGATTCTTCGAATTGGTTATCGGACTCGTGATAAGTCCAGGTGAGTGTTCTTTATTTAATTATTGAGTATTTCAATATTATTTCATGTGAGTGTTTTTAACTTGTTTTAATAGATGTTATTTTATGTTTAAATAGTTCATGTTTATGTTGACCCAGAGGCCTTCCACTCTAGTTTTGATGATGATTAACTCATGTAGTTATGTTTACTAATATTCTTGTGTTTTAGTCTCAGATCATTAATCAAGATATTAGTTGGTGATTAGCTTCAACAAAGGAGTTTAGAAGCTTTTCATGATGAATTCAGGGCCCAAGCATCAAGATCATACCTTACCTAGCTCATGGATCACGGTGTTTGTGGATCGAGTCGCCTTGAAGATGAAGATCGTCAAGAAGACTTAGGTATCCATAGTTTAGAGTGTGTTTAGATCCATTTGTAAAGCTTAGAATAGTTGATATGCTCAAGTGCACAATACACACACGTTTTGGTTTTGATATTGGTTTTCATGAATAGTAGATCAAAACAAGTTTAAATGGTTTATGTATAGTAGTTTCATTCTATACATGCATGCTTAACTTCTTAAACAAACTTATTTTGACTATCCTGTTCATGTATTGAAAAATTCAAGTTTGATAAAATACAAGTTTTGGTTTTGATAAAATTTGCAAGACACAAAAATGATTTTATATGTTGATATATGTCTTGAAATTTTTATCACAAGTTTGTTTATCGAAGTAAAATCATAAAACTAATTTTGGAGAATTTTAGAAGTTTCACAAGATTTTTATAAATTATTTTTACCCAGGTTTCTGACCCAGACCGTGGCTGACAGGCCAGGTCGGTCGACCGCACGGTCGACCGAACCAAGGGCCGGTCGACCGAGCGGTCGACCGACGTGCACAGCCTTGTGCACGTCTGGCAGCCCAGTGGGCCGGTCGACCGACCGGACCAGAGAGCTCTGCTCTCTGTATCTGGGCGGTCGACCGGACCAGAGAGCTGTGCTCTCTGGAACTGGGCGGTCGACGGGCGGTCGACCGAAGAGCTCCAACGGTCGGAAATCCGACCGCTGGCGGTCGACCGGGCGGTCGACCGGAAGCCTGTCAGGCTGCCAGATCAGCCTAACGGCTAGTTTTCTGTTTGGCCTATATAAACCCCATTTCTTTGGAATTTTGGAAAAGGTTTTTTAGAGCTGAAATTTTCCCATTCTCTGGTTTTAAAAATAAGTTTTCAAAAGTGTTTAAAGAGCAAAAAGATCAATCTTATTTGCTTTTAAGTGTTTTGTTATTTTCAAAGAAAATAGGTTTTTGGAAATTGGTTTCTTGTTCTTCATTTCTATATCAATTTGGTATTTTTCCAAGAGATTTTCTTTGATCAAAACACTTGTTTTTCCACACTTGAGCTATCATACTATCCTATTCTATTAGGATCTTTGTTTTATGAAAAAGAGGAAAGAGATTGAGTTTGTGGTCTTTGTAACCACTAGTTGTAAACACCCTTACTTTTGTTGTATCCCTCTTTGGTAGAGGTTGATCGGGTGATTGGTTTGCTCCCTCTAGTGAGAGGTGGAGTTTGTAGTTGTAACCCTCTTCGGTAGAGTGTTGGTTGTTGTTGGCTACGGGCCTACCCCTCGGTTGTGAGGTGGTGTTTGAGAGAGGAGTTCGGTACTCCTAGAGTTGTAACAAATCCTTCTCGGTGAAGGTTCCCTCGGTGGGAGATAGTGGATTGGAAATCCTTCACGGTGGTGAAGGCGGGGATGTAGAGCTAAGGGCTCGAACCTCGAAACATATCTTGTTGTTTGCGTTTGATCCATTGTCTCTTAACTCCCTCTCTCTTTATTTTGTGCATAGCATCATTCATACCATTCATATCTATTTGCTTGTGTTGTGCCTTGCATCTTTCATATTGTTGTATATTCATTATATGCTTGGCTTGTGTTTGTGTGCCTCACTTGTACTTAACCACAAGAGCTTTACATAGCACCTCAACCCATATCTAGGGGAATCAAGAGGAGTTAGTCAAGAGCCCTTCACGGGAATTCGGCTACACTTGTTGGTTGTATTAAGTGTGATTGCAAATTAGTTTTAAGCTTCCGCATTTAGCGCATTTAGTTTTATAGATTAGCACTTACACCTATTCACCCCCCCTCTAGGTGTTTTCAATTGGTATCAGAGCCTACGCTCCTGATACTTAGGCTTAACATCCTAGGAGTGAGATCCTTGTTTGCTAATCTTGTTTGCATTTGCTTGTTTGCACACATATAGTTTATACCATGGACTTCATGACCCCACCTATGTTTGACCCTTCCAACATTGTTGTTTGGAAGACTAAGATGTCCATTTACCTACAAGCCCTAGGATATAAGGTTCACCTTGCCATTACCAAGGAATCCTTCCTTAGTGATAGCAAGTATATAGGGGCCAATGCACAAGCCCTTGAGGCCATTAGAAGTACATTACCTAAAGATTATCTTATTCTTGCTTCTAACTTTGATTCCGCATTTGCAGTGTGGAAGATGTTGACAACCACAACCACCACCTCCAAGCTTCAATTGCCAATCCAACCAGAGGAAGAATCTAGTGGAGAATTCGATTCACAATGCCACATGGTCCAAGGGAATGACTCCCTTGAGGTACACTCGGAAACCCACTTAGATGATGATGATGATGCTAGTTCTTCAAATGATTATGTTGATGTCCATGCTTTAAATGAAGAACTATCTATTGTGTGTGAAAAACTAATTGAAAAATATAAAATTTTGAAAAAGAAGACTTTTGCTTTGAATGAAGAAAATGAAAAATTGTCTTCTAAACTTGACAAGGTTTTGCAAGAGAAGGTTGAGGTCTATAATGAAAGGGATTCATTGAGATCTCAATTAGAACTTGCACTTAAAGAAAATAAATTTTTAAAATCTAAAAACGATTGTGAATCAATTTGAAAAATAATGATGTTTTGTCTTCAAAAGTTGAATTTATTTTAAGAGAAAATGATTCTTTGAAAAGAGAAATTGATTTTATTTCAAAAGAATTAGAAATTTGTTTAAATAAAAATAAATCTTTGAAAAATGATATTGTTTCTCATGTTTGCCATGCTTCACCTAGAACACCTATTGCATGTCACACTTCTTCTTTGATTAACAATGATATATCCATGCTTAAGAAGAGTGTTGATTGTTTGGGCTCCACTTTGAGCCAATGTGTAGTGGGTCATACACGTTTGGAAACTTTGTTTCGAAAGAAACAAGTTCCATCTATTATGCATGCACACCCTCCACGGCATACTCATGCTCCTCACGGACACACCCATCACACTATGTATGCTCATGTGTACACTTGTACACATTGTGTACGTAAGGGCCACCTTGCTAAATTTTATTATGATAGAATACATGTTTCTAATTTAGCAAATAAATTTGTTTGGGTTAGAGAAGGGACTAACCCCCATGGACCCAATAAGAGATGGGTACCAAAGATCACCCCTCTTGTTTATGATGTAGGTGTGGGCTCTCACATGACGTGAGAGTAGCGGTACCTTGGAGTGGATGCGTTCCGTACTTAAAGGAAACATTTTGGATGCATCACTTTCAAGGGGAGTTTGGTGGAGATGACCACCATGTTTTGGAGACAAGGAAAGTTGCTTCTTCGATTTTGGTGACAATCCTTTACTCCCGTTTTTATTTACATGCTTTTCATATTCATTGTTTTATAGCATGTTTTATTGTTTATTGATTATTATGAAAATGTCATGATTATTAGACCCTTGACATGCATGTATAGCCTTTGAGACACCCATGTTTAATATGGACCATTATTTTTGTGCTCTCACCATTTGTTTAGCTATCATGTTTATCATAGCTCTAATAATATGTGAATTTACATAATGATCATATTTGTTTTTCATGTTTATTCATATCTTTTTTTATGCTTCATGTTTTGAATATATGTTGAAATGTTAGTTTTTGTTAAAACTAGGTATATACTTGTGCATATAGTGGGCCATAAATAAATCTATATATGTTTGCACTTGAATGCTTATTTGTTCCCATTAGATGTGCTAGTATAGTCTAGTTTTGATGATTCATGCATTTGACTTGTATTCCCATTTTTATGTTTTTCATGTATTTTATGTTTAACTTCATATATATGTCCATTTTGTCCAAACTATTCTTATACATATACATCCTTTGAGCCACGTGCCTTCCTGCACATATCTTTGTGGACTCTTTGTGTTTGGATATGTATGTATATTTTAGTTTATACATGACATAAATATGCCTTGAAGATTAAATAATTTTGATGATTTTCATGTTTTCATGTTTAAGGAATATTGAGCTTAATGTCTATCTTTCATGATTATGATCTTCACATTGTATTTATACACTCACATTTATTGTTTACTCATGTTTTGTTTTCATGAGTCATATTTATGCTTAATTGGCTTAGAGTGTTGATTATCATGTGGATTTCCTATTTCATGAAAAACATGCTTGTTTTATTCCTTGCTTGAAGGATTCCATACTAGTTTATAAAGTTTTTCATTTAAACTAGTTCGTATTCTTCATATGGTAGAGTTTTTTCAAACAAACTTCATTTTCAAACCTATTTTTGAAAACCCTACCTTCCAAGGGCGGATGGATGGGAGATCATGTTCATGTATGCTTTAAAATGAAAATCATTTAAAACTTGAACCATGATTGGGAGGTATATAGTTATATGATGTATACACTTGATCATTATTGTTGTTTCAATTGATATCATTGAATTCTTTCAATTGGTATCAATATTGACATTTTTGTATACTCATATATTTGTATGTATGTATGCTTATATTTCAATGGTATCAATTTCTATTGGTATTTAATTTTTCATACATATATGTTTTATTTGTGCTTATTATATCCCTATATCTTGAACACAAATTGTGTTTATGCTAATGCTTGAGATTTAACTTTGTTTCAATTGATTCAATTTTCAATTGGTATCTTTATTCAAGCCTAGCATTGTTTTAGTTGGTATTTCATAAAGGGGGAGAAAATTTGAATTGGTTTTCAATGGTATTTGACTTCCACTCTCACACTTTATGATGAAAAATGATTTTTTTTGGTAACATGTTTATTTAAATTGGTATCAAGATGTTATTTGTTTACTTATCAATTGATATCAAGATTTTAGTTTTCAATTGATATGTGTTCACTTTTAATTGGTATCAATATGCACTTCATTGACATTTGTTTAATTGGTATCATATTTGATTTGACCCTTATTTACATTGTTTTGTTTTAAGACAAAAAGGGGGAGAACATCTTTTTATTGATTCTTGTTTCGAAAAAAATAAAGAGAAAAATGTTTTGTTTTTATTTGGACCCCTTTGTTTATGATTGACAAAAAAGGGGGAGAAAGATTTTGTGTTTTATATGCATACTTATGTTTTTGCATATATTAAGTTTAATTGGTATCTAGAGCATGTCTTGAAAATTTCATTGTATCTAGAGCCTTTTTATTGTTTATGCATATCTATGCATGTTTCATGTTTCATATTTATTGCATATTTATGTTTATTTATTTATGCATGAGTTAAGGGGGAGCTTCTTTGAAGCTTAACTTTAATCCATGCATATATAACTCCATGAGTTTTGTCATCATCAAAAAGGGGGAGATTGTTGGCCCAGAGGCCTTCCACTCTAGTTTTGATGACGATTAACTCATGTAGTTATGTTTACTAATATTCTTGTATTTTTAGTCTCAGATCATTAATCAAGATATTAGTTGGTGATTAGCTTCAACAAAGGAGTTTAGAAGCTTTTCATGGTGAATCCAGGGCCCAAGCATCAAGATCATACCTTGCCTAGCTCATGGATCACGGTGTTTGTGGATCGAGTCGCCTTGAAGATGAAGATCGTCAAGAAGACTTAGGTATCCATAGTTAGAGTGTGTGTTAGATCCATTTGTAAAGCTTAGAATAGTTGATATGCTCAAGTGCACAATACACACACGTTTTGGTTTTGATATTGGTTTTCATGAATAGTAGATCAAAACAAGTTTAAATGGTTTATGTATAGTAGTTTCATTCTATACATGCATGCTTAACTTCTTAAACAAACTTATTTTGACTATCCTGTTCATGTATTGAAAAATCCAAGTTTGATAAAATACAAGTTTTGGTTCTGAAAAATTTGCAAGACACAAAAATGATTTTATATGTTGATATATGTCTTGAAATTTTTATCACAAGTTGTTTATCAAAGTAAAAATCATAAAACTAATTTTGGAGAATTTTAGAAGTTTCACAAGATTTTTATAAATTATTTTTACCCAGGTTTCTGACCCAGACTGTGGCTGACAGCCAGGTCGGTCGACCGCACGGTCGACCGAACCAAGGGCCGGTCGACCGAGCGGTCGACCGACGTGCACAGCCTTGTGCACGTCTGGCAGCCCAGTGGGCCGGTCGACCGGACCAGAGAGCTCTGCTCTCTGTATCTGGGCGGTAGACGTGCGGTCGACCGGACCAGAGAGCTGTGCTCTCTAGAACCGGGCGGTCGATCGAAGAGCTCCAATGGTCGGAAATCCGACCGTTGGCGGTCGACCGGGCGGTCGACTGGAAGCCTGTCAGGCTGCCAGATCAGCCTAACGACTAGTTTTCTGTTGGCCTATATAAACCCCATTTCTTTGGGATTTTGGAAAAGGTTTTTTAGAGCTGAAATTTTCCCATTCTCTGGTTTTAAAAATAAGTTTTCAAAAATGTTTAAAGAGCAAAAAGATTAATCTTATTTGTTTTTAAGTGTTTTGTTATTTTTAAAGAAAATAGGTTTTTGGGAATTGGTTTCTTGTTCTTCATTTCTATATCAATTTGGTATTTTTCCAAGAGATTTTCTTTGATCAAAACACTTATTTTTTCACACTTGAGCTATCATACTATCCTATTCTATTAGGATCTTTGTTTTGTGGAAAAGAGGAAAGAGATTGAGTTTGTGGTCTTTGTAACCACTAGTTGTAAACACCCTTACTTTTGTTGTATCCCTCTTTGGTAGAGGTTGATCGGGTGATTGGTTTGCTCCCTCTAGTGAGAGGTGGAGTTTGTGGTTGTAACCCTCTTCGGTAGAGGTGTTGGTTGTTGTTTGGCTACGGGCCTACCCCTCGGTTGTGAGGTGGTGTTTGAGAGAGGAGTTCGGTACTCCTAGAGTTGTAACAAATCCTTCTCGGTGAAGGTTCCCTCGGTGGGAGATAGTGGATTGGAAATCCTTCACGGTGGTGAAGGCGGGGATGTAGAGCTAGGGGCTCGAACCTCGAAACATATCTTGTTGTTTGCGTTTGATCCATTGTCTCTTAACTCTCTCTCTCTCTTTATTTTGTGCATAGCATCATTCATACCATTCATATCTATTTGCTTGTGTTGTGCCTTGCATCTTTCATATTGTTGTATATCCATTATATGCTTGGCTTGTGTTTGTGTGCCTCACTTGTACTTAACCACAAGAGCTTTACATAGCACCTCAACCCATATCTAGGGGATCAAGAGGAGTTAGTCCAGAGCCCTTCATGGGGAATTCGGCTACACTTGTTGATTGTATTAAGTGTGATTGCAAATTAGTTTTAAGCTTCCGCATTTAGCACATTTAGTTTTATAGATTAGCACTTACACCTATTCACCCCCCTCTAGGTGTTTTCAGTTTAATTACTGTTCATGCATGTAAATTATTGTTCATGTTCACATACTAGATGCATAATGAATAAACCCAAAAGATTATAATGCTGATTCTAAATAAATATCATGTTCATTTAAGTAACGTGACTGATTATACATAATACCTACCTGATAAACATATTGTTCATGCTACTGAAATTATTGGGAAAGTATCATTAGACCTTAACGCTCGGTACAGATCTATTCATCGTATACATGGTTACTGTTCACTGTTCTTATTACTGTTCACCGTGTATACGAGTACTATTACTGTATTGTACTGTTACCGTCATTATATCATCCCAGTGTTCTACGTAAGATGAAATTGATTACTTTAGTTGAAATAAATAATAATGTAAATGGATAACTTACACCGAGATTGGAAAAATTGATGGAGGAGATAGCGTCTGTATTTTGGGTGGACGTAGGATACAGGTTGCGCAGCCGACTACGGTTCCACTGCAGGGTTTCGAGCGTTGACTGACATCCCATCTGTTATTGTTCCACAGTATTACTGTGAGTTTACTGTTCCACAGTGATACTGTGAGTACTGTTACTGCTACTGACTACCTGGCCGTAGGGCTTGGTTCAGCGCCAGGCATCTGGGCCATGGTCCCGGGTATGTACGGGACCCACCTAAAGTATGGACAATATCTCCAACCAATCAGTTTCAATAACTTAGGGCCCTGATTGATACGTGTAGTAGGCGTAGTATGGGATGCGTCTATTACAGGTGGAGATTAGTGTTCGCTAACATAATAAATGATAATGAACTGTTAATGCATTGTGACTGACCGTGATCACCGACTGTATATATATATATATATATATATATATATATATATATATATATATATATATATATATATATATATATATATATATATATGTTAGACATATGATTGTACACATGACCAGATTATATATCAGACTAGTGACATATGCTAGGTTACCCATCTTGACATTAGTCGTTTCTTTTTATCATGATATAGTTATACATCGTTTATACCCTCGTTCTTGATATTGATTATTGTGTTATCCTTTCTTCCAGTTCATGATGTTGTTATTGCTTACATTGTTTATATGCACGAGCAGTCCTCTTTACACACACGCTCACTAGGTCGCTTTCTGACGATTCTGGATTTGCACGTCCAGATATTGGACGCTTTGTTTCTATTTTCAGGTGTTCGATGAGACCATACATATTACGAGGAGCTTGGGTCTCTCTCTGATTCTGGTATTCTCATCTCTCTTATCTTCCTGTTATTTCTTGATTCAACCTTTATCGCAGTCAGTTGCCATTTTCTTTCCTTTAATCATCTGTTATCATTGTGTTAGATATTTATATGTCATATTGTAGTGATTATTGGTTGATTATGGTTTAGATTTATAACTTATTCAGGGTACTTTAGGCTTAGCGTGTATACGTGGGGTTTTTTCCTCGCGTATATACGTCGCTGACTCTCGTCGCGACTCCGTTTTCCCGTATTTTGAGAAGCGGGGCGTGACAATCGTAAATAAAAAAATGTACATGTTTACGTAACTTTAGAGTCGTTGATCCTTAACACAGATCAGGGACATAATCGAAGTAAATATTAAAGCATTTGTATTTGAATGATCAAATTCTAAGGTATTCACAAATGTTATGTAGAATGATCACATGAATATCAAACCACATTTTTATAATTAAAGTCTCTCTAATGTCTATAATATTTATGTGGCTGTTAAGCTTCATATTAGACTTATTAGTGGTAGTTTTCCCGACAATTATTAAAAAAAAGTTTATAATACTTTATTGTATTTTCGAATATAGATGATATATTATCCAAAGGGTATTCTTTTTTAAAAAAATCATTTTTAAAAAATAATTTTAAAAACCGACTTCCCTCAAAAGTATTTTCAAAATCGACCTCTGACATACCATATCGGTGCCACGTCAGTGGGGGTCGTTCCGCCCCGCCAACTTGGCATCGCTTGCTGGCAGGAGGTCGATTTTCTTCATTCGTGACTAGCAACTCCGGACGAAGAATTTTTACCTTTTTTCTTGTCCAGAATTGTTACTCTCAGACAAAGCAATTTTTTTTTTTAGCAATTTCCTTTTTTTATGATAATTCCGTGTTAAAAAAATATTTTTTTAACTGCTTTTTTTCTTCCCCAGAATTGATAACCCTTGGACAAAGAGATTAAATTTGTGATTTGACTCACTTCTCATTCCTCTACTCTCTCACCTATACTCAAACTTCTATAATTGTCTCTTTCACTCGGAGATCTCTCCCAAACTCTTATTAAATGAAAGAGAAGTCCCTCACTTACACTTTACTCTCTGTTTCTGATGCACTACTGAGGATCATATCAATTGACAGAAATGTAAACAAGTCACGTTACTTCTAAGCAATGACTTCAATGCTTTGCATGAAGATATTCCTGGGTTATTCAACCTAAAGTTTTTCCTCACATAATGGACTTGTTAGTCTGCACCATCCCACCGCTAAATACAAACATGTCATTTTGATTCTGCATCTCACTTGAGCTTACAGCTCTAACTGCAGGCATTGGTTTTGGATTTTATATGATTTGTTCTTGCATTTAGAATATGCTACTTGAACTTTGGCTGATGCAAGGACTACACCCTTAATCTATGGGTTGTGCCGGAATCGCCTAGAAAGCAAATTATTATGATTTTAACTTGAAACTTGTTGGTGAATTGTGAGCCACTTGTTATGAAAATGATTTTGAAAAAAATTGGAAGCACAAGAAGCTTGAGTCTGTTGGTTTTTGTCTTAAGATGCATGTATTTTTCTTATTTAGATGATTAACCTAGTACACATTCCCAAGTACACTGTGTTTCTTTCTTTGGACTCCTAATACATGAATTCTTGCATTGCACGTATGCTATCTATCATGCAAGTTACAAAGATTATCTTTAATTGATTGTATGACAGAAGTGTTACTTTCATGTCTAGATGTCTAGACTCTTGAATTATCTTTGAACTGACATGTGGACAGGTGTTAGGCACAAACATGTTATGTCTGAGGAACCTTCATGGCTTTGACTTGTGCCTGTTTGATTTCTATGTATCGTAATGATTATATATGGTGTATTCACATGATATGCTGAGCAGCTGATGCACAAGTCAAATGATTTATTTGTATGATATATATTTGTTACAATCAGCCATTAGATGTTTGATGTGTATTATTGAGGAAATGTAAATGGCACAGGAAAATTTGTATTTATGTATTGCATATGTGATTTAGTTAGCTGGCAAAGTCGAAATTATAAAGGGTACAAATGAATATTTGCTGCTCATTGTGACAGTGAATGGACACGAGGCTGGTGGATGTTCTCAACAAGTCAGATAAATAGGTAGACAGGTCTAGATGTGTACTTAACTACTAATAGGGTGGGAACTTCATTTATAAATTGTGGTATTGCTTGATAGATCGCATACCGCAGAATGTTGTGAACCTTGAACCATTCTCGTTGGTTCAGAAGCAAAGAAAACCTCGTGTGAAGTATACTAATTTTGGTCTCTACCATGTAGGATGTGTAATTTGATTTATGAGGTGTTACAGAAAAACCACTGGTCTCACTAAACAATTGTTTACCTGGGTATTGAACTATATAGTCAGGGCAATTCTTTTATGCACTGTAGATAATATAGCCATTGACTCTTTCATCCTCTTTGTACTGTGTTTACCTACATACTGTTTGTTATATAGGATATGTTCTGTTATAGTGCAAAAAAAATTTTGGCTCGAGTTTCTGGTGGAAATCTGAACTCATCTATTTAAAACAGAACCTGATGTCTGGAAACGGTTGATTAGTAATCTAGAAACATCCATTTAGTTGGTTTGGCTTCCTTCTCTGGTTGGTAAGCCAATACAGAAAAATGTCATCTTTTTGGCAGACATTGGAAGCTATGTTTAGTTATATGATCCTTCTCTGGTCATGATTATCATTACTTCTGAACTCCCATTCTAGCATGAATCTGGATTCAACCATGATATATATCACCTTCAGAGACTTTTATAATGTTTGGTATGCCAAGGAGAGGTAAACTCCTGTAATCTATCATTTGATCCCATTTTATGCCAAGTGATATCTTAAGGTACAATAGTACAAGGGCGAAAGGGTATGGCCGTCTGAGAATGTAGAGAGTTTGAGGAAATTGAACCATTGTTAGTACCACGAATTTATCAGGACTTTTAGGTTCTTTGGAAAAGAACCGTGATAGATGGAGATCATTAGCCAAGAGGTTCTCAATGATCATATATCTAGGCAGTGAAATTGATTCTGTTAAACAGTGGTGTGTACTATGGGGACTAATGCTAGGTATGTGCTATGGAAGAACGAATGCCTTTGGCAAAATATGCAGGGTGTTGAGGTTGTAGTTGTATCATATATTTTGGCACTTCCTGTTTCTTGAATTCCTGCAGGATTTAGTGAAAATGAGAGGAGGGGGAAACATGTTAAGCCTCTCTTTGCAGTGTATTAAGGTTACGAGATACTTTCAGATCTGCTGTAGATGTGTAGTGCAAGTAGATATTAACAATAGGAGAAAAATAGGGACATACACAGGATATATGAAAATGTTGGGAAAATGAAAAAGACTCGGGAGAAGACGAGTTTACTTTCCATTTCAAAAAATTGTCTTTGCAAAGGTGTTGGTGAAATGTCTGTGGTGCGTGGACAGGTGAAGCATGTATAGTTGATGCTTATGTATGGTTGATTTGTTGAGGAGAGAGAGGATATTAAAGGAGGTGATGCGCCAAGTGCTGTAGAAGATTGCCAAGTGCCGTCGAAGATCGTCAAGGAAGTCGACGACGGAAGGCAAAGTGGACAGCAGCAGAAAATAGCAGCAGCAGCAGAATCAGGCAGGGTCGGTCGACCGGACCGGTCGACCGACGTGCACAGCATGCACAGGAATTTGGACGGTCGACCGGCCGGTCGACCGGAATGTCTGACTGAACACAACCTAACTCTCGGGTTTCTTGGGTCGACCGTCCGGTCAACCGTAAGAGGGAGTAAGTGGGAGGTCGGTCGACCGGCCTGTCGACCGACAGTCGGGTTTGGGCTCAGATCTGCTGTTCCGCAAATTGCAGAACAGCAGGGTATTTAAGGGCTGCTGGGTTTTCTAGGGTTTAAGGCCTGCGAAAAAAAAAAGGATAAGCTAAAAGCTCTCTTGCATTCAAAGAGGCTTAAGAGCTATTGTAATCATCTTCCTAAATATAAATCTCTCCATTGATTGCCCCGAGGACGTAGGCATTGAGGCCGAACTCGTTAAATCTTGTCTTTGTGATTTGTGCTTCTTCTTGTGATTATTTGGGTTTGTTCTTGTGCTGGAGATTTAGGGATTCTCTACTGTTTGGTTGTTGTGATTGGATTGCGCGCACAACAAGTGGTATCAGAGCATCTAGGTTGCTCTTTAGGATTTCTTGAGGATTCGAAGGGCTCGAGATCGGATCCGGTGGAGATCGTGTGTCGATCTCAGATCTGAGGTATTGGGTATTCGAGGAGATCGTGTGTCGATCTTAGAAGGACTCAAGGAGGGCTCGTTGAATCCGTGGTGAAGTAGATCTGGTGAGAAACTCGATCTAGGGTTTCAAGGGACAGGTAAAAATCACATTTTTATCTGTGTATAGATCTATTTCAAGTTAGTTGATCTTCCGCATAGATAGAGGATCAAGGAAAATCTCAATGGTAGAAGAAACTGCATCTGTTAAGACAATGAACAATCACCCAAGGATTGAAGTTGTTAAGTTTAATGGCACTAACAACTTCGGTATGTGGAGATGCGAGGTTATGGATGCACTGAATGCATCGAATCTCGAGGACACGCTCCTATTGGAGAAGAAGAAGAAGAACACAACCACTGATGAAGAGTAGGCGAAGATGAACAGATCGGCATGTGGCTTGATACGTTCATGTTTGTCACAAGACATAAAATATCTTGTGCAACATGAGACGTCGGCGAAGAAACTGTGGGATACCCTTGAGAAGAAATACCTCACGAAGAGTGTTGAATCCAGGTTGCAGCTTAAGAGTAAGCTGTACCAGTTTCGGATGAAGAAGGGGAGCACAGTGAATGAGCACATCAACCGATATACCAAGCTTCTTACAGATTTGATAAACTTGGATGTCGAGGTAGAAGAGGAAGACAAGTCGGTCATTCTCCTGAACTCACTCCTACCGGAGGAGTATGAGACATTCACTATGACGTTTATCAATGGTAGGCAGACTTTGGACTACCATGAAGTGTCGTCTGCACTGATGAGTTATGACACAAGGAAGAATGAGAGGCATTCTTCACAGTCAAGCTCAGTGGCGGAGGCACTGGAAGTAAGAAGCAGAAGTTCATCGCGGAAGGGCAAGGAGGTGAGAGGAAGATCGAAGTCCAGGTCGGGCTATAGGGATCTGAGGAAGGATCAGTGCATTTTCTGCCGAGAGATAGGGCACTGGAAAGTGGACTGTCCGAAGTTCAAGGGGAAGAAGGAGTCGAAGGCTGAAACAAATCTTGCAAAAGTGATGAATACTCAGAGGAGCAGTTCACAGGCAGATGGAGCAGATTCGGACTCTTCAGGTTTCTCGTTTTCAGTCAGTTCTCCCATTATTGGTAACTCATGGAAAGATGAGTGGATTCTGGATACAGGTACAACATACCATGCGTGCCCTAATCGGGCCTGGTTTTCTAATTTTGAGCAGTTTGAGGGTGTTCGGTCGTTATGGGCGACGATCACCCATGTAGCGTGGAGGGTGTAGGTACAATCCGAATCAGGATGTTTGATGGGATGGAAAGGGAGCTGAAAGGAGTGAGGTATGTACCTCAGTTGAAGAGAAATCTAATCTCCGTGGGAACTTTGGAAGCATCGGTATGGTGATATCTGTTCGAGATGGTACTCTCAAGATGATCAGAGGCTCGATGGTAGTGATGAAGGGCGTCCACCGAGGAAATCTTTACTACTTGAAGGGTAGTATGATGACAGATCAGGTGGAGACTTCGAGTTCTTCAGATAAAGGTGGCCCGGAGGACTGGCAGGGAAAAGTCGGACACGAAGATGGAAGTTCTTTGCAAGCTCCTGCAAAGAGGGAATCCATGGAAGGTGCTGCAACCTGCAAATTAGAAGGTGGACACAACGTTCTGGACAAGAAGAAGGTGAGTTTCAGCACCAGTTCTCACCGCAATGAAGGTCTTCTTGATCGTGTTCACGTGAGCGTGTGGGGACCTGCTAAGACGGCATCGCTTGGAGGTCACAAGTACTTTGTCTCGTTTATTGATTGTTCATCTAGGCAAGTTTGGATATATCCAATGAGACAAAGGGGTGAAGTCCTAGATGTGTTGAGGAAGTGGAGAGGAAAAATGGAGAGGCAGACAGGTAGGAAGATAAAGGAGCTAAAGATTGGTGATGTTGGAAAGGACATGCACCAATTCTTACTATTTGGGCAGAACACAGGTATTGCTACTCACTTCTCAACAGGTACAGATGAGTTGGCTAAAGAGATAGTCCGTTCCTTGCTGGAGGAGGTTCGGAAGTTATTGTCTAATGCAGGATTGGACAAGTCGCTTTGGACTGAGGCGACTGAGTATGCTAGCCATCTCAAGAATCGATCGACTGTGATAGGAGGTAAAGCTCCATTAGAAATTTGGTCTGGGAAAGTTGCTCAAGATCATGGTCTGCTGCGGGAATTTGGAAGTCCGGCTTACTTCAGCGCCAAGAATGGCAAGGTGAATCCGCGAGCAAAGAGGTTTGTCTATTTGGGTGTCAAGAAGAACAGCTACAGGTTGTGGAACCCCGAAGACAAGAAGATCGTGATGAGCAGGAATGTCACTTTTGGAGAGACTTCAGGGTTGAAGTCCATCGTCTCTCAGCAGGTGGAGAGGACGAAGACCAAGGAAGGATCACAGCGGGTGGAGGTTGATGCTACTCCATCATCTTCAGGTGGTTCAGCATCAAAGGAGACTTCATCGGAGGTGACATCGGGTGAAGATCATGATATCAAGAGGGATGCTGAACAGGTTGACGACATTGCAGAGGATGTCGAGTTATTTGCAGCCATTGGAACCAAAGTGAAACCATGTTCTTGGTTAAAGAAACATGAATCTCAAGCTTATGGTCTAGACAAGCTGAAGATGAAGGCCGTTGCTCTCCATGATGGTCGAGAAGAGGTTCATATGACTCAGTCTGACAGGTTCACTGCTGCAGATACAGTTACAATTGTTTGAGCTTGATGAAGCTCATTTAGTGAACTACGGTTGGCTTGATCCTTTTGGGCAAAGGTACGTAGGCAGCCGTAAAGGCGCAGCCATTAGTGATGCAACTCTTATGAAGCTATTTGGGTTCTCGAGAAGTAATTTTGGATCTTCACGTAGAGGTGAAGAGTTGTGGTCTATTGGAGCTTCACGTAGAGATGGAGAGACTTCACGTAGAGGTGAAGAGACTTCATGTAGAGGTGAAGTGGTGTGGCCAGTTGGATCTCACGTAGTGGTGAGATGGTGTGATCTCGATGAACAGGTTTATCTTCCGGTTAGAAGATGGTGAGCTTGCATAAGGAGTGGTGTGCATCCAGTTGAAGCCGATGATGTTTGGTGTGTTCTACGCAGACTTGGTGGACCGTCAGTGGAAGACAGGTAGACTAGATAGAGCTAGTCATTTGGAGAGTCGGTGTTGACTCATAAGGAAGTCTTCGTGAGGTCGGGAAGTTGCGGAGAGGGAGCCACGGTTAGTGATCGGCAGGTATGAAAATTCTCCTAAGGTGAAGTGCAGGGAAGGCATGTGCGATGCTTTCCAAGAACAGTAGAGCCAAAGATTCCAAGCCGAGATCGTGTGTCGATTTCGCCGAGATCGTGTGTCGATTTCGTCGGGTGCGCGCAAGCCGAGATCGTGTGTCGATTTCGCCGAGATCGTGTATCGATTTCGCCAGGTGATAGACTGGGGTTCATTGGATGTCGGCTCAGATTTGAAAATCTTCGCCGAGGTGGAGAATTGTTGAGGAGAAAGAGGATATTAAAGGAGGTGATGCGCCAAGTGCTGTAGAAGATTGCCAAGTGCCGTCGAAGATCGCCAAGGAAGTCGACGACGGAAGGCAAAGTGGACAGTAGCAGAAAATAGCAGCAGCAGCAGAATCAGGCAGGGTCGGTCGACCGACGTGCACAGCATGCACAGGAATTTGGACGGTCGACCGGCCGGTCGACCGGAATGTCTGACTGAACACAACCCAACTCTCGGGTTTCTTGGGTCGACCGTCCGGTCGACCGTAAGAGGGAGTAAGTGGGAGGTCGGTCGACCGGCCTGTCGACCGACAGTCGGGTTTGGGCTCAGATCTGCTGTTCCGCAAATTGCAGAACAGCAGGGTATTTAAGGGCTGCTGGGTTTTCTAGGGTTTAAGGCCTGCGAAAAAAAAAAGGATAAGCTAAAAGCTCTCTTGCATTCAAAGAGACTTAAGAGCTATTGTAATCATCTTCCTAAATATAAATCTCTCCATTGATTGCCCCGAGGACGTAGGCATTGAGGCTGAACCTCGTTAAATCTTGTCTTTGTGATTTGTGCTTCTTCTTGTGATTATTTGGGTTTGTTCTTGTGCTGGAGATTTAGGGATTCTCTACTGTTTGGTTGTTGTGATTGGATTGCGCGCACAACATGATTTACCTCTGATCTAATGTCTATGAAGTCAACTAAATGGATGAGACATCCTTTGTTTAAATGGTGGAATTGGTTTTTTCGTTTCAATGCCATGGGGCTAGCCGCTGTAGTCAGTGGTGGTCCGATGCCTAATATAGTGTTGAAAGTGGACCTGTTTGTACTAAATGGAGCTGCTAGTTTAAATTTTAGATGTTTGATTAAAGCAAAGAAAAGTTTTCTGATGAATCTTAGAAAATTTTCTTGTGGTGCATGATCTTGCCTTTTGAAGCTAATAATCATCAAGGTCCTTAACATTTTAACTCTCTCTTAGACAATAATCTTCTTGCAGACGACCAATTTAGCTTCATCTTTTTTGTCGTTCCAAATGTTGTTTTGAAGACTGTACCTTTCTCTTCATCCTGTGTAGCATCAGTCTCTCCCAGCTACCCTATAAAATTAACTTTTGGGTCATGTATATTTGCACAGCTAATTGATATATTATTCCGTTGTAGTCTTTGTTGCCAGGCACCATTTTTCTTTGTGATTAATTTATATGCTATTTAGTGCTGTTATCCATGTCTGGCACTTGTGCACCCTTCTTTCTTGTGCAATGGTTAGTATATATGTTAGATACTGCAATTTTTTTTAGCTTGATGATGAGATGCATTTTTCGGAGAATGTATTGCATTCATAAAATAGCATGGTTCCAAGGAAAATTGGTTGGTTCTAAGAAAATCTGTTCTTTTGCTGCGTTTATTGGTAAATGTTGAATCCCAAGCCAGGTTATGTTTCATTCTTCATCTTAGCGGTCCGGAATCTGATCGCAGTTGTGTTCTGCTCGCTCTAGCTGCATTAGGCAAACCACTTGTTAGTCTATTTTGCTTTGTGTTGGGGAAGTGTATCCGAGATTTCCAACTCAATTGACCGCTAGAAGAGTAATGTTATTTGTACTATTTTTTTTGTACTACATTATATTATTACTTTTTTGAGTTGTGGGTCGCACCCTCATGAATTGTGGCTCCCACCATCATTACTTGTTAGTGTGACCCCTAAAAAGTTTCATGTGGCATATACGAGGGGTGAGATATATAAATTATTTTCTTGAGTCCATTTGTAGTCCACTAAAAGTAATTCGTTTAACATTATTCTTGTGGATTTGCTTTTACCATGTCCATCAATCTCATCTTCTTTGCGATCAGATCTGATGAACATCAGGCCTGACTCCAGCATTCTAAGTGTCATGTTAGTTAGAGAATACCTAAGAAATCGGAAGTTTGAAGGAAAAATTATGACTAGAAAAATTTAAAAGGTGACTACGTTTGTGTGACCGTTTGTCAAACCGTTTATTCTTTCACGTTAGGTCAAAGAGTTGATACGAACGCAGCTTAGATGAGAGAATCTTTACATTGCCGAGTGACAAAGTGGCAATTGCCACTCAGAGAAATCTAGGATAAATGTCTCTTCAGGCACATTGGTAACAATAATCTACATGAAGTCGAGAGAAATTTGTTGGGGAATGAAGCCTTTCCGACCTTGACAAGTCTCAAGATCAATCCGAGCAAAAATAGACAAAGATACACAAAGAAGAAAATCTATTATTTTACATGATTCAGCCGATCAACTTTGACCTACTCCATGCGTAACGATGCAACAGAATCATTATAAGGTTTACGAGAGAGAGAAACATCTCTCTCTCTCTCTCTCTCTCTCCTCTCTCTCTCTCTCTCTCTCACACACACACACACACACACACACATCCCTCTCATTCTCAGGATGACAATGTCAAGCCATCTCTTACATCTCAAGAGATCATAGATATAATGTTAAACAACCCTAACATTATTCATCACACGTAATGGTAATCCACACCACTAAATGATCGGATCCAATAACCCAAGTCCAACATGGACTCCCACAGTCAAATTCGACTACAACCGGCACAAAGCCAACCTGGCACAACGCTACCTGGATGTATAACCCGAATACGAGACACAACCCACAAAATCATCTAAAAATTTTCGTGTTCAAAATCACATAATTGATGTGATATCCATCTTTTCGAGTGATATGATAGAATACATTCAGCATTATCTCAATCTATACGGTCCAAACAAATGGGCAGAGCAGAGTGCACCAATTGGAGCACTTGCTCTCACATGTGAAGCAGTTGGCCTATTATAGGACGATACATTCCGAGTTTTAGCAAACTCGTGCACATCTGGTGTCACAAAGTCTCAGGCTACAGCAGTAATTCCTCACATCAAAGTACCAAGTAATGAACTGAATTGCTTATTGCCTTCCACTGAACAAAAACAGAAGCTGGTGCTACGAAGATCCAATGCAATTAGGAGAACACTCGGCCAGCAGAGAAATTCAGCTAACGTTCATGTCCTCAGGAGCAGCATTGCCTCCATCTGCAGACAGAATTGAGGATGTAACAGTTCACAAGAGGTGCACAACATAGTAAAAATCAACGGGAAGGTTGATACTATGTGTTTTAGCCCACAGCTCACCAGCAAGTGAGATCACGGCGATCTGCTTATCTTATTCTGGTTGTCTCTATTATATTATTCTTGGAACATATCATATTCTATCACATCATGTTTTTGTTTATAAATGAAAATCTTAGCATGTTCTGTTCATTATGTGTTTCTGGATACATCTCCTAAGTGGGGTTCTCTGTGAATGTTTTCTGATTGTAAGGTTTGAAACTGCCAACCGCTTTCTCTGTTGTGCATAATATATGCATATGTACGTGTTGTTTTTTTTTCATGAATTCTTATTTCATCAATTGGTTTTTTCATGAATTCTTATTTCAGCAATATATGCTGCCTGTTTTGGCACGTTTGGAAGCATAATCCTTCTATCAGAATGTTTAAATTGTTCGCATGATATATATTAGAAAATGATACCGTTTCAATAGAGGTGAAGGGGAGTGGACTCCCCCATTTTTCTCAAGTGGGAGTAAGGGATAAGATGAATTCAATTTAGTTGGTGGTAGTCACTAGTTCATGGGAAGGGATAAGATGAACTCAATCCTCTTTATGGATAGATGCGCTAGTCTGGCGAGTAGAGTGTATCAAATTAGGGCAAGTTAAAAGAGCGCAGGGAGATCGAAGAAAACATGAATGGAGGTAATACGACAAGATATAGAGGCTAAAGGTCTTAGTGAAGGCATATTGCTCGATAGGAATGAGTGGAGAAAGCTGATTCATGTGCCTGATCCGGCGTAATTCTCTTTTGGTTCATGTAGCCTTCCCCAAATACTTGGGACAAATGGCTTAGTTGTTGTTGTTGTTACTTGATTTTCTTTAAGGATTCTTGACTATATTTTCTGTTGCTTGCTGCAATATCCGATATTGTCTCCAATTGTGGTGGGTCTAGGAGATTAAAACGTCTTATTGATGAAATCATCTTGTCTTTAGTAAATCCTAGCTTTGGTTCAAACTCTGGCAAGTAAATCTTGTGAGTGGAGGCAATAAATTCCCGAATACAGATATGAATTTGATTTGCAATTCTTCTATAATCATACAAGGCAAAACTTTGAAAGGAATGAAGAAAACCGGAACCTTATTATGATAGCCACACACGCTCGCACACACATATCCATCATTCATTAGCATAGTTTAAAACTTAGCAGGACACCAATCAGAAATGGGACACAGACAAGCTTCTGATTATAACCCTAAAGCCGATGTAGGATGATGTGAGCTCCATGTTGTGGCTGAAGAGTTGCTACAATATAAGGAGCATGAGCATATGAGGGTGAGAGCTCAAAAGAGAAGTTCTGTAGAATTGTAGCTAAAGCCATCTTTGCTTCAATCATGGCGAAATTCTGCCCTAAACATATCCTTGGCCCCCATCCAAAAGGAAAAAATGCGTTTTGACCCCCTTTACATGCTTTCGAAATCCCTTCTGAGAACCTTTCTGGGTTGAACTCCTCTGCATCTTCGCCCCATATTTCTGGATCATGGTGTATAAATATTGTAGGCAGCAAGACATCGACCCCAGTTGGGAAGGAGAACTCCCCCAGCTTGGTTTCCTTGTAGGTGCGACGAACTGTAGAGATCACAGGTGGATATAATCTCAAAACTTCATTAAGAATCATGGTCACCTGCATTCAAGTTTATGTAGTTTAGTTGACTAGAAGAAAGGAGTAACAAGATTTAATTTTTAAGTTAGATCTGTGCTTAAAATTTTCAGCTGGTTTATGGATTCAATATCAGGTGCATTCTTCCCGCATGTCCTCAGAACTTCTTCTCGAGCTTTCTGCTGCCAGACTGGATGCATGGACAGAAGTACCTGATGGGTTTTAGGTATAACAAACAAACTTAGACTTTTAAGGGAGCATGCAACCTAAAACATGATCTATGTTTTCACAATTGAATCTATAACTATGAACATAAAAAGAATTCTAATATCCTAGTAAATAATTAAAATTATTACAGAAGAAAATAGAATTACATACCTTTTAGTTGTTGTAGCAAACAACTAAAATTATCCCTTCGGATCTCTTGTGAGCAAGCACCACGAATGTCGTGCCTCTTTTAGTTGTTATAGTAAACAACTAAAATTATCCCTTCGGATCTCTTGGAAGCAAGCACCACAAATGTCGTGCCTCTGATGGAATCGCACCCAACGATTCAAAATTTAACTGAGTATGGATGAACTATCAAAGAGTTCTTCCAAGAGGAGAAAGAAGGAGGCTAATACTCAAGCCAAGAGGTTGTGAATTAGACTGAATCCCTAAGGCTCTATTTATAGCCTTGGATAGCCTCCAGTTTTCTTATCCCACCAATGTGGGACTAATTTCCCAAAGGAAATTTTGTTCTCCTTTTAGTTATACTTATTTTTGAATCTCGAGGGCAACCCAAAGGACTATGCTGCTATCAATTATAGTTATTACTTAGACACCTAATCCAACAGTCTCCCACTTGGATAAGTCTAATAACTTCCTAATTGATCAGCAAATTGTAGCTTCCAAAAGCCATTGTCGAACTCTGACCTAGTCAGTTTCGTGTCCTAAGATAGAGATCATATAATCCTTCGTTCTACAAGATATCATTTGAACATGAGACATGGAACATAATCAATCTCTTTGTCCAGTATTTTGTTCCCGATTTCTGATTTGTACTGACATAGAACTAC
Organism: Agave tequilana; assembly: GCA_038442645.1. Classification (NCBI taxonomy): domain Eukaryota; kingdom Viridiplantae; phylum Streptophyta; class Magnoliopsida; order Asparagales; family Asparagaceae; genus Agave; species Agave tequilana. Next base: position 91,386 of record JAVJIF010005560.1, read on the forward strand.
TAAATGAACACATCAATTTAGTCCTGGTCGGGCCCGACACTATATGTCAACTTCAAATCACCGAGGGGCCCAAAGATATCGCTTTTCCCGTTAGGGCAAAAGGAACGAATAAACTTTGACCTATATGCTTGCACCATTTACTCATCAAATCATGCACAACAATACGTTTTATAACATCAAGTTACTGATGCGTTTACATATTATCAACGCACAACTGACTTGTAAACCACAACTCATATATCTCCATTTAAAGATTATAAGATATTATCGTCTCAGAATTACTCGTGATAAATTCCATGAAGTAATTCTCTGAGCGTGGGTTAATCCAATACTTAAATCTCCATTTCAAAGTACTCATGAACATTGCAGCAATACCATTGCTATGTCTAAAACTCTTTAGACAATCCACAACTCTATTCATGACAGTCTTTATTCACTACTTACTTCCAAAAGTATGATCGACTGTGGAATTCGAATAATCAAATTATTCGGGAAGTAAAACATGCAAAATGAAACACAATAATAAACAATTGACAAAAGGTAGTAAACAAACTCATAAATAATTCTCTATTATTTAATCACCAAAAGTCAATCACATTTACTTTGTTATAAGTTTCAAACTAACTATCTAACTGCTAAAACCAACATCATCTCTCAGACCAATGCTCCTAGCATGCTGATTGTGTTTAACCCTACTCAGACCCTTTGTGAGTGGATCTGCAGGATTATCTTCAGATGAAACCCTCCTCACTACAACGTGACCTTCTTCTACCTTGTGTCTGATAAAATGGTATTTTCTGTCAATATGTCTAGATCTGCTATGATCTCTTGGTTCTTTTGTTAATGCAACCGCTCCTTCATTATCACAGAAAATATCCATTGGCTCCTTGATGGTTGGCACAACTCCAAGATCTTCGATGAAGTTTTTCAACCAAATTGCCTTCTTTGATGCTTCGCTTACCGCTATGTACTCTGATTCACAAGTAGAATCAGCCACTGTGTCTTGCTTAGAACTTTTCCAAGTAACTGCTCCTCCATTTAAGGTAAAGACCCAGCCAGATTGGGAACGGAAGTTGTCCCTATCTGTTTGAAAGCTAGCGTCACTATACCCAGTTACTCTCAATGTATCACAGCCACCAAGTACTAGGACCCAGTCCTTAGTCCTTCGCAGATACTTGAGAATATTCTTAACCGCTACCCAATGAGCTTTACCTGGATTTCCCTGATAACGACTGACCATGCTCAAAGCAAAGGACACATCAGGACGAGTACATGTCATAGCATACATGATAGAACCAACAGCAGAAGCATATGGAATTCTACTCATTTCTGCTATCTCTTCATCTGTACTCGGACTTTGAGTCTTACTCATTTTGGTATTACTCTGGATGGGCAGTTCTCCTTTCTTGGAGTTCTCCATACAGAAACGTTTCAGTACTTTATCCAAGTAGGTACTCTGATTAAGTCCAATTAGTCTTTTACTCCTGTCCCTTAAAATTCTTATTCCTAGAATGTAGGCAGCCTCTCCTAGATCCTTCATAGCGAAACACTTTCCAAGCCAAGACTTAACATCTTGCAAGGTTGGAATGTCATTTCCTATAAGAAGTATGTCATCAACATACAATACCAGGAAGGTGACTATGCTCCCACTAGCATTGACATATACACACGACTCATCCTCACATCTAGAGAAACCAAACTCTTTGACTTTCTCATCGAAGCAAAGATTCCATCTGCGAGACGCTTGTTTTAATCCATAGATGGATTTCTCAAGCTTGCATACTCCATTGGGAAACTTTGCATCCACAAAACCTTCTGGCTGACTCATGTAAACATCCTCAGCCAACTTTCCGTTTAGGAAGGCAGTTTTGACATCCATCTGCCAAATTTCATAGTCATGAAACGCAGCTATGGCTAGCATTATCCTAATAGATTTTATCTTAGCCACTGGTGAGAAGGTCTCATCATAGTCAATCCCTGGGGTTTGAGTAAAGCCTTTCGCCACCAGTCGTGCTTTGAATGTGCTTACATTACCATCCATGTCGATCTTCTTCTTGAAGATCCATTTACAACCAACTGTCTTCCGACCAGGTTGTTGATCAACCAAGTTCCAAACTTGGTTGTCATACATAGACTTGATCTCGCTGTCCATTGCCTCTTTCCATTTGGCTGCCTCAGGGCCTGCCATGGCTTCCTTGTAGTTTGTCGGCTCATCCAAATTTACCAGTGTATTGTCACTGATAAACGTGTCTCCATTTGCAGTTATATGGCAACCATAGAACTCAGTTGGCTTGCCAACTCTACTAGAACGCCTAAGAGGTAATGAAATGTCAATGGGTTCAACTGGAATCTCTTCCTCTGGTTGAACCATAGCGGTTTCAAAGGTTCCTTCGTCTGCTGGCTCTTGAATTTCTTCAAGGTCAACGGCGCTCCCACTGTCCTCTTTGCATATGAGCTCTCTCTCTCGAAAGACTCCTCTCCGTGCTACAAAGACCACGTTCTCACTAGGTCTGTAGAACAAATATCCAAATGACTTCTTCTGTGGATAGCCGATGAAAACACATCGCTCACTACGAGGTTCAAGCTTGTCGTGAGTTTCTCGTCTAACGAAAACTTCACAACCCCAAACCTTAACATGTGCTAACGAGGGAACTTTTCCTGTCCACATTTCGTGAGGTGTTTTGGCAACCTTCTTTGTTGGAACAAGATTAAGAATGTGGGCGGCAGTTTCTAAGGCATACCCCCAGAATGATATTGGAAGTGAAGCTCGACTCATCATGGAACGCACCATGTCTAACAAGGTTCGATTGCGTCTCTCAGCCACACCATTAAGTTGTGGTGTCCTAGGAGGCGTCAATTGTGAAACTATTCCACATTCCTTGAGATAGTCATGGAACTCGATACTAAGATACTCTCCGCCTCTATCTGATCGGAGCATCTTTATCTTCCTGCCTAATTGATTCTCGACTTCTTGTTTAAACTCTTTGAACTTTTCAAAGGTTTCAGACTTATGCTTTATTAAGTAGATATAACCATATCTGCTATAATCATCAGTAAAAGTCACATAGAATCGATTAGCATCCCTTGTGGCTGATCTGAAGGGTCCACACACGTCTGTGTGTATGAGATCCAACAAACCTTCACCTCTTTCACAAAATCCAGTGAAAGGTGATTTTGTCATCTTACCCAAAAGACAAGATTCGCATGTATCATCTGACCTTAGGTCAAACGATTCCAACACCCCATCCTTTTGGAGTTGAGCCATGCGTTTTTTGTTAATGTGTCCAAGACGGCAATGCCACAAGCACGCTTTGTCTACACCATTAGACGAATCAATTTGAAATACACTATTACCTAAGTTGTCTACACACATCACAGTTTCATACACACCATCACAAGGTAAAGCTTCAAAATAAAAATTGCCATTTTTATAAGCAGAAATAGAACCATTCTTTTCATTAAAAGAACATCTAAAACCTTGTTTGAACAATGCATGAAAAGAGATAATGTTTCGTGTCATTTCTGACGAGTAGCAACAATTCAATAAATCTAAATTAACACCATTATTAAGCACTAGACTATAAACTCCAATCTTGGTGACAGGTGAAGATCGCCTATTCCCCATGATCAAGTTCATTCTACCATGCTCCACATCCTCACTTTTTCTTAGTCCCTGCAATACAGAGCAAATGTGAAACCCACATCCTGTATCAAGGATCCAAGAATCAGAAGATGTTGCGTTAATAGACGAAATAGTGTATATACCTGCAGTAGATGGTTTTACTTTCCATCTTTTAAATCTTGCAGATACTTTGGGCAGGTTCGTTTCCAATGTCCTTTGTCGTTGCAATAGAAGCAAGTGGCCTCTTTAGGATCAGAGACAGGGGTAATATCAGAACTGGTTTTTACATGAGACTTTCCCTTCCAGTTTTGCTTGGGAGGACCTTTCCTCTTTTTCCCCTTTCCTTGCCCAATGGCCAGAACGGTAGTAATAGCAGGAGTGGGGGCATCACTCTTTCCCTTCATCCCAGTTTCAGCTGTCCTCAGGAGGTTGTGCAATTGAGCCAATGTGGTCTCATTGTTGTTCAAATGATAGGTCAAGATGAACTGATCATAACAACTTGGTAATGAGTTCAAGACTATGTCAATAGCCAACTCATCATCAATATGCACATTTAGCCTCACAAGGCGTTCCACGTATCGCTGCATCCTTTGCACGTGGCCGCTGACAGACTCTCCGTCCTTCATCTTGCTTGCTATGAGGGACTTTACTATCTCGTACTTTTCCTGACGAGCTCGCTTATGGTACTTTTCCATAAGGTCTTTGTTCATCTCGTACGGCCAGTAATCCTCATAGAATTTTTGCAGTTCAGGACTCATGGTAGCAACCATGATGCAAGCAACTTTTGTTGCATCCGTGTAGTGCTTCTTATAAGCAGCTAATTCTTCAGGAGTGGCCTTCTCTTCGTCAATTTCAACAAGTTCTTTGTCAAGGACATACTCCTTGTCCTCGAAACGAAGAGCCATTTTGATGTTGCGCATCCAGTCATTGTAGTTGGTGCCATCTAATGTCACCTTTGAGCAGATGTTCAACAAAGAAAAGTTGTGATTTGAGGAGGAGGAACCAGAAGCATCGTTAGGGGCAGACATTTCTAAAAGAAAGGTAGTTTGAGTTAGAAAAAATAACCTTTAATATAACAACTCAAAATTGAAATATAGAGGCTAGGATCCAACTATAGAATTCACAACTTAGAAAAGGGATGCCGTAATCTAATTGCAAATTTCATACAGGTAAGTCTTTTGAGATTCATTGAAACTATTCAATGGCATGTTTAATCTCAGATTATGCTCTTACATTTGTGACTGGGATACCGAGGATCACAAACAAGATGTGAATAACATGCAAATGTGCTTGGTAACTTTCATGTCATTTATCATCTCAATTGATGTGCTGGTAAACCACACACGCTCCATCAACAATAACAATTTATAAGATACCCATTACTGCTCTTTATTAGTCCCTATTAGTGTGCTGGTTAACCACACACGCTCCACTAATGACTTATAAGGTGTAATGTACAATTTCATGGGTTAACATACAATTTCACATTTTTTTTTCTTAAAGTAACTAAGATTGGGAATAAAATTTAGTTACCTTTTATTATCATTATACCTTTAATGAGAATCAATATATATATGGTAAATAAAATTTAGTTACCTTTTATTCTCATTATACCTTAATGAGAATCAATATATATATGGTAAATAAAATTTAGTTACCTTTTATTATCATTATACCTTTAATGAGAATCAATATATATATGGTAAATAAAATTTAGTTACCTTTTATTCTCATTATACCTTTAATGAGAATCAATATATATATGGTAAATAAAATTTAGTTACCTTTTATCAATTCAACAATTATAGCAAATTCAATTGAAAACAAACCTGCTCTGATATCACTGATGGGTTTTAGGTATAACAAACAAACTTAGACTTTTAAGGGAGCATGCAACCTAAAACATGATCTATGTTTTCACAATTGAATCTATAACTATGAACATAAAAAGAATTCTAATATCCTAGTAAATAATTAAATTATTACAGAAGAAAATAGAATTACATACCTTTTAGTTGTTGTAGCAAACAACTAAAATTATCCCTTCGGATCTCTTGTGAGCAAGCACCACGAATGTCGTGCCTCTTTTAGTTGTTATAGTAAACAACTAAAATTATCCCTTCGGATCTCTTGGAAGCAAGCACCACAAATGTCGTGCCTCTGATGGAATCGCACCCAACGATTCAAAAATTTAACTGAGTATGGATGAACTATCAAAGAGTTCTTCCAAGAGGAGAAAGAAGGAGGCTAATACTCAAGCCAAGAGGTTGTGAATTAGACTGAATCCCTAAGGCTCTATTTATAGCCTTAGATAGCCTCCAGTTTTCTTATCCCACCAATGTGGGACTAATTTCCCAAAGGAAATTTTGTTCTCCTTTTAGTTATACTTATTTTTGAATCTCGAGGGCAACCCAAAAGGACTATGCTGCTATCAATTATAGTTATTACTTAGACACCTAATCCAACAGTACCAGTGTCCAGGTAAGCAGCGTCGATGTTGTTTCTTGTCCTGCAAAATAGAATAGCTTGCATTCCCTCGATCACCTCCTCAATTGTGATTCTGTATTTGTGATCGTCCGCAGTGGTGAACTGCAGCAGCAGTCCTAGCAAATCGTTGCTCTCATATCCTTCAGTTCCATGGATTTTAACTTCCTATCTATCATTGCTCTCAAAATAGTCTGGATTTCGTTGTTCACCCTCATTCTTCTCTTGTTCTTTGGAGTAGGCAGGAATCTACAACAATGCAGCAACTAATTAGAGAGCTTCTGGAATTATAAGAAGGAATTTTCTGAAAGGTATAGCAATACAAGTAGTACTCACCTGTAACCTGGAATATAAGGAACCTGAGCAGCTTCGATGGCCAGCTCAATTTGCTCCTTTTGTAGTTCGAAAATCCTCTTCCCTTCTTCGTAGCTGCTTCCAAACGCTGTCCGAGAAATGGCATCCCCTGTGAGATTCTGAAACTCAGGCCAAACATCCAGTTCAAAGGATCCTTCAGTACCAACCAACTGAGCCCATCTTTTTATCAAATCAGTGCAGCTAGTCAGAAAGGCTGGCACCATTCTCTGTAACAGAAACTTCGTGAACTGAGTTACTGGTTCGAGGAGATATAAGTGCAGTAGTCAAAATATGTGTGAAAAATGACCTTCAATTTCTCGGTGTGGAAGGCTGGTGTGATGATCTTTCTCCTCTTAGCCCATTCCTCTCCTTCGAGGCTGGAAAGGCCCCTGGTTAGAAGCTGTATGAGGGGTTCACCGGCGGGCTCTTGAACTTCCCTGACTTGTTAGAGAAAACCTCTTTCACCTTCTCCGGCTCCCACATCACCACCATCGGATTTGCCCCACCCATAGGACACATCTTGCCTGCACAAAACAGTTTTAACACATGAATGCACATCACTTTTTTTCAGTGAAATGGACTCTCAGAACATACATACATACCGTATTTCTGCACCATTTGATGAATGAACGGTACAACCCGTGGCACGATCCGATGACTGAGTTGATCCATCGGGCGCGACCATGCGTCCTTGAACCCTTGGAGCTCATCCTTCATGTCCCCGTAGAGGATCCTGTAAGGTTGCCTCTGATGCCTTGCTGCCTCAGTTGCTTCTCCAGCCTCTTGGGCTTCCACCATACTGAGTAACAGGCTTTCGCAGCGAAGTAGAAGAAGAACACAGAGAGTGAACAGGCTATTGATAAAGAGAGGGGAAGTGGTGTTTCAATTTTTTTTTTCTTATTCACTTTCAGCAGTGAATCTGCCCTTATATAGTTTGCAGACTTGTTCCCTAAATGGGTACTTGGGCTGCTCTTGGCTGCTTCAGGGGCAGTCTTTTTTTGCCTTGGGGATCAAGTTTCCATGTCTTTTGCCATGGAAACTTCTTACACGAGCTTTTTGTGCACATTTCGCATGTTAGTTTAATGTTTGCGTGCCGAGAGGAAATTGAAGTCTCGTGCATGTTTGTACTCGAAGAGGTCATAGATTTGAAGTTGCCAATATGTTTTACGACTTTCTCTGTTTTTATTTCTTTCTTCTTTTTCTGGATAAATCCATAGCTCAGAATAAAATGCATGTGAAAGTCAAAGTATTTGAATAAACGTTGGAAAGTTGGCTGCATAATCTCTTGGACCCTTGGTCTTGCTCATGATGCTGTGAGCTCTTAAAATTTAGGCTCATACAAGCACTGCGCCGTGTGCAATTTGGTCAACAAAAGATGAAGAAGACTCTTCTGTTATATTGAATTTGTCTTTGTGGTTGTCTTAAGCATCTGGTGGGCTTTGTATCTGGTCGTGGTTGTGATTTAGGAAGTGACCTGACCACTGTTAAAATTGTCAGGAGAGTGTATACAACTCTCTAATTGATTTGTCTTGGTCGGTTTTATATCCTTTTTTTTTTTGAGAAAATGGTGAGCAATATAGCCCATGAGTTCTATTAATAAGTTTTTAATGAAACAAATCCTGAGTACAAAAGGTCCACTAGCAACACCATCTGAATACAGAAACAAGGTATAACAGGCGCAGAAGGGAAGACAACAAAGAAAGGAAGAGAAATAAACAAAAGGAAAAGTAACCTTAATACAAAAAACAGGTTGGCCTTTAAACGAGTACCCGGTTTTATGGTCAACCTACATAGCAAAAGTCAGGGGTCCATGAGCCCTCGAGATCAAATCTCCTCGTCGGTACTGTCAGTGATCCCCTGAGCCCCATCCTACGACAGACTGTCTGGCTCATCCTCTGTGTTCAGATGCGTCATAGCCCTAGCTGACATGTCTTTGACTCTGCCTACAAGTAGATGACCCCAATAAGAAATGTAACAGTAACATGCACGGAAGTTCTATTCAAATGATCTGGCCGAGCAAACAAAAAATAATAATTGGGAATTTATATCCTCTCTGCCACCATTTTGGCAGGGAACGGTCCAATTCTCAAATACCAATTATTGGTATTTGAGATTGGACCGTTCCCTGCCAAAATGGTGGCAGAGAGGGTATAAATTCCCAATTATTATTTTTTGGTTGGGATAACTTGTTTTCTACTTTTCGAGAGATAGAAGAAAAAGATAAGAGATGAAGAGAGAGATTATTGAGTGTCTTTTGTAATTATAGCAGAAATTGTTCATGTATTCTCCATCATCTTTTCTCAATCTTAGCTGATACATAGTATTGCAAAGATCAGCGGGTCTCCCATCCTTGAATTTGTTTTGCTTGGCTATAGATGGTTGATTTTAAGTTGTAATCCTCTTCAATATGGTAATGAATTTGTTTACATGTATCTCGCTGATATCTATCACATGTCCTTTCAAAACTAGATGCTTCCAGAATTTATCTTATATGCATTTACTCGGCTCTCTCTTTAAAGCCCGACGATACCAACCGGAACCAATTAAAAGAATATAGGAAGTATTAGTGAGTTATTTGAAAGAATTCAAACTTCTTTTCAGAGTTTGTCGGCAATAGAATGAAATCTAGCTCATATTTTACTTCTGATCTGTGTTTTTGATCTGCGTCAGGTGGTATCAACGCCAAGGAACCTAAGGCAAATTTTAGGCAAAACAATTCGAGAAAATTTCTCAAATTTTATTAAATTTTCAAGATGCCTACTAAGAATCTCAAAGGGTCTTTATATAGACTCCTCATACATAAAATTCTAATACAACTCAAATCTATTCTAAAATACTCCTATAAATCTATTTCAAAGAAGTCTTCTACTTTGGCTCGAAACTCTAACAAAAAAATGAAAGTAAAGAAAATAAAATAAGAAATTGAAATATAACAATACTTAGAAACCTTAAAGTCGTAATAGAAAAAGAAAATTAATAAAAGTAGAAAATTCGTTGCTAGTCAGCGTAGTTTAAGATTTTTATAAAATTGATCCAAAATTTACAGATCACTTCTTGTAGAATTTGTAGAACTTCCGTTGTAACTTAAAAACATTAGAGCTTGCACATATGCAGCCCATTTTTCTCATCCTGGAATGGTCTTTTCGCTCTCTTGATGTTTTAAAAAGAAAAGTCTGATGTTTCAAGCTATTAAACTTAGGGTTAATTATGGAAAATACCCCTGTACTATTGAAGGCGTTACACCAAACACTACTGTACTATGAAAACTTATACATTGACTCCATAGGGTTTGAAACTGTTAGTTTTTTTGTCAAAGAGACATGTGCATGTCACGTGCCCCCTAATTAAAAAAATTAATGTCCCATTTTACTTAATTTAATAATTAATCATAATTTTCATAATTAATCATAATTAACTAATCAATCCGTCCTCTCTCTCCTCCACCGCCGCCCTCCTCCCTTCTCCACCACCGCCTACCCATCCTCCCCCATCCTCGCTACTAGATCTGGCGGCGAGGACGGAGGGGGAGGAGGCCCAACCCTTACCTGCTTCCTCCTCCTCGCTGCCGGATCTGGCGAGATCCGGCGGCGAGGAGGAGGGGGAGGGGGAGAGATGCCCCCTCGCCGCTAGATCCAGGAGCGAGAAGGGGGAGGAAGCAGGGGGAGGCTAGGCCTCCTCTCCCCTTCCTTCCCATCCTCGTCCCCGCCGGGGGGGGGGGGGGGGGGGCGCCCCCTCCTCCTTCTTGCCGACGGATCCGGCGACGAGGAAGAGGAGGGATGAGGGGGAGGGAGGAGGGGACGAGGGGCAGGTGGAGGGGTGGAGGGGGCATGTGACATGCACGTGCCCTATTATGGTAATTAAGAAAAAAATTATTTGCTTAAGTAGAGGGCACTTGACATGCACGTGCCCAATTTGACAACAAAACTCACGACGTCAGACCCCGGGGGTTAACACGTAAGTTCTTGTAGTACATGAGTGTTTGGTGTAACAACCGCCATAGTACACGGGTGTCTTATCAAAGTTACCGAGTCATCATACACCACTTATCAAAGCAAAGCTATGGGTTAATTATTCGACAAACACGATATTTAGCTCCCAGTGAAGTTTTTTTTTTTAATTTATTAATGAAATATGGCAATATATTTGGTTTTGTCCCTTTATAATTGTTGAATTAGTTAAAAGTTATAAATTATACACTAGTTAAACCCATAACTCGTCCATAATCACCCTCCTCACAAAGACACGACCTCAAGACACGATCGTGCAACGCTTCTGAACTACTGAGTGCTTTAAGTACAGAAGCCCTATAGACGAAGCAGGTTTTGTAGCCCAAAAAAAGTTTAAGTCTCACAAAACAGGCTTGGGTGCGCATATGACGTGAAATCTGCCCCACCGACTGATGAACAACCCAATTTTTTTATTGGATTTTGTGGGTTATTTCAAAACCCTTTAGTTTATTATATGTTTGTTGTTATTGTTCTCTTTAGCCACTGTTGTAGATGATAACACAACTGAAGTCGGTCATTACATGTTGGGATGCAACTAAATTAGGGGGTTGCAAATAGATATGAATATAATGATCCATCCCGACTCCCATGAACATTGGTTGCAGACACAGATACGAGTTTTTCTTACCGGACTATATTTGTATGTGTATCCGTGTGTATTTATTATTTTTTTCTTATGGACTATATCTTATCAGTGTTTGAAAAGGTTTTTTTGAGGCTCACCTCAAGGCTCATTTCGAAGCATTTTCAAAGCTAACGCCTCGAGGCACAAGAGAAAGTCATTTATCCTAAGAAGCATACACATTATTACTTACTTGAACCACATCTAAAGCGTGCGCTTCGTGCCCCATGAAGCGCTTCTCTATTGAAGCATACGCTTTAAGTGAAATAGTACAAAAAAAGAAAAAAAATGAATTTTAACTAAACTAGAAATAAAAAAGAGTAGACCTCAAACATGTTCTTATTTTCTCTACCTGTTGTGAACACTATCATCATTCACCGCTTTCCCATATATGTGTCACAAGTAACTATGCTTTCTTTCATTGTCACAAGTGATAATCTACTTTGTATTTTTTTGTGAATAATCAACCTATATTTTTCTGTTGGATTCAACTTATATTGCATTGATTTGAATTTGCAGTTCATTGTTGATTTTTTGTGTCATTTTTTATTTGTGTTTTTTTTTAGATAAATCGTGAGGCAAAAGTCCCCCAATGTTTCATTAACAAGATATTAACGAAACCTTCTCAAGTAAGAGGGTACAAACATGTATCATATATATAAATTTGATCATTAAAAAAAACAACTGGAAAAGAACCCCACACGCATCGCGACAACAGTAAGTTCGATCCGGTCATCCAGTTACCGGCTCCCTCCAAGGCCTGTTTGCGCCGGAAAAAGAAATAAAGGTGTTCGCTGTAAAATTTCCTTGAATCAGATGAAAAATTACAACAAAACTATTTTCCTTCCAGTTACAAGGGAGGGAGGATGTTGAGTCTTGAATCCTCACTTTGTTTAGTGCTGGGTGCTTCGTGTGGCGGTGGAGAGTGAATCTTGTTCTCCGTTGACCGGATGACCGTCGGGATCGTCAGGGATCTTCTCTTTGGCTGGTAGAAGGAGTAACACAGCTCTGTCTACCAAAACTCTCAAAGAGAAGGTAGGCAAAAGGGCAACTCGTACGCAGCGAGCTTGTTGAAGAGTTGAGCTCTCTTTTGCTTCTCTCTCTCTGTCTGCCTGTTGTCTATCTCTGATCTCTCCTTTTTCTCCGACCTTTTTTTTTCTTCTCCCTTCTTTTTTTTCTTTTCATAGCGACGGGTGATTAGTATCCAAATTGCATATTTTATATCATAATCCCATGCATAATACAAATAAATAAGTGATTTTTAATCCTCTTCTCTACTTATTTGCAGGTATATACTTAAAGGAGAGTTAGTCAATTAATTACCTTAATTAGCAATAATTAAGGTGATTAATAAAAGATTAAAGATAAAGCCAAATCCAATCCAGATCTAGAGAGATCCGCGCAACAAACTCAGAATCTAAGTGGTCCACGTGGATAACCACCCAACGACCAGATCTCACCAGAAAATCTGGGCTCAACGGCCCAGAATCCGCGGCGATCCCGCGGCAATCCGCGGCAAGATCATGGCCGTTGAGCCCCGGATTTTGTGGCAACAACCTACTCTCCAGAAGCTTTCCAATCTGCTATAAATACTGCATCATCACCTGCGAGCTGAGACTGATCAGAGAAGAGAGGAGATTAGTTTTAGGTGTTGTAATTTTCATTTTTCTCTAGGTTTTGTTCTTTAGTTCCCTCTTCTCTATCCCTAGATTTCATTACAAAAGAGAGTGATTGTGAGGGAGAGAGCTTGAATGATCAATGGTGACATTGAAGCTATGCAAGGATTGATCCATCCTCCATTCCTCTACTTGAGTTTGATTCTAGTTTCTTGCTTTCTTACATGCTTTCTTACTTGCTTTCTTTATTTCATGCAATCTACTTCAATGCTTTGTTTTACTTCTTTAATGGCTTTTCTTGTAGCTAGATTTTCATTCCATGTACTAGCTAACCACTAGCTTAGCCTCTTAACTACTCATGGGTGATTGCTTTTGTAATCTTGCAAGTGTATGATCTTCTCTTCTCCGATGGTTAAACCACCATCTTGCAAATGAGAAAGTAATTAGGTCAACACGCTAGACGAATCCATAGCCAACGAGTGAGTGACAACGTTAGGCAAGCTTTCATTATCAAGGAGTTTGGTAAGTCTTGGCAAGCTAGCAAGGTAAGCTAGTTATGGATTGCTTTCTTTAAGTTTCTTGTTCTTTTCTTGTGAATACCACAACCAATTCTTGATTTCTTTTCCAACGACTTTCACATGAACATATCCATCTTCTTTTAGTTTCTTTTGCATCACTAAGTTTATAATCAAGAGAAGACTACTAGTTTATCACTTCACAACCTAACGTTTAAAGCTTCTATCGCGAGCTCTCCCTGAGATCCGACTCGGTATAGCCTATGCTATAGCGGAGACAAGAAAGGGTACATCAATCACATTCTATACACATAATAAGTACGCACCTTTTCAGTCTAATCAAATTTTTGGCGCCGTTGCCGGGAGAGGCGACGTATTTTTTGGTTAAAGTGAAGTACTAAACTATTATTCTTCTCTGTTGCAGGTTACAGGAGAAGAAAACAGGAAATTCTTTACTGCAGTAACATCTAAGTGAACCTGGCTCTCTGCTCAAGAAAACAGAGACCAGGCTTCCACTGAAGTGCCGCGGACCCGCGGCATATTCAGTGGAAACGCGGCACTCCTGAGAGAAACTTTACTCAATTTTCTGCAGGGCCTCTGGTTCTGCAAAATACTGCTGTTTCTATACTTGAAATCCTGTATTGTCACCTTGTACCTGCTTAATTAAAAACAGTAAAATTTGGTTGTTAATTGCTAAATTGATTAGACACTTGCATCATTAGGCACGTGTCTTTTCAATTACTTTAAATTTACTGTTGAAGAGTGCTGAGGTAAGGTACGTGTTTGCATTGCATGTAGACTAGGACTCACTCTTGCTTGATTTTCTTGCTTTGAGTGAATTCTTGTTATCTTTCTTGTACACTTGCACAATTCAAATCTAAGGGCATACCCGTAAATAAGATAAGGTGGGGGAGGTCATTACCCTTTCCTTAGCCCGAAAATCATTTCCCAAGCACTCACTAACCCAAGCCTAATTTAAAAAAAAAAAAAAAAAGTAGACGTTGGCCCTAGGGACATCTCGGACTCAATTAGGAGATTATCCTAAGGGGGAAAGTGTTGGAATTTAACTCTTGCAAAATCGGTGTCTAGGAAAGGGGTGAGGGCCGAAAGCCCGAAGGTTGCTGGTTACTTAATTAAGGAACGTCTCGGACGGAAAACCTCCCACCAACCTTACCCTTCCCTGGCTGATTAGCTTGTGGTTAGAGTCTACACTGAACCTCCCGTGGACGATCTATTTGTTAGGAGTCGTCTAGGTCTAAGTCTACCCTAACTTAGGTTAGAATTTTTTCTTTCTTTTCTTCTTTTGTTTGTTTGTTTGTTTGTTTGTTTGTTCGTGATTGTGTGATATGGCTTACAATTACAATTCTTTCCATCATAATCCTTATGTCACACACACACCATATTCAGATAATTCCAACCCCGGTGTTTTATAATATACACCAACCACATACACCGGTTGGCCTTATCCGAATCACTACGACCCATACCCCCCATAATAATTATAATGTCCAAAATAATTTCAACTCTTTACCGAGTAATTGGGGATTCCAGTACCCCGAGTCAAATTATCAAAATCCTTGTCCACCATATTCACCTTGTCCACCATATTCATTTCCTGAGTCCCACTTCATATACTCCTTTTTCTGAACCTTCCTTGAGAAAAATCTGAGTTGCAAAGGAGTATAGAAGCCAATTTACTGAGAGTTGAGCAACAACTTCAAAAACCATTTGTCTCTCCAATTCCACCATATTCTCAAGAATCTTACTCAGTTCCACCTTTTCATAATGAACAACCATTTGCTTGTGAACCGAGTAAAGATTTCTTGTGTGAGTCAACTTTCCATCATCACACACTTTTGACTCACACTTCCAAGACAACACTTCCTCTTTCCATCAAAATAATGAAATCATCGATTATGGAAAGATGCTAGAAGACATGACCCATGCTCAAAATGCTAGAAATCGTGACATAGATTTGATGATCCAATCTCTCCATTCTCATCCTATGTCTAATGTCACTAGCCACTCTGTTAAATCCAAAGAGTCATGTAGTCTTGGAAATCCAGATTCAATTTCAGCAAGTTTTTCATTTCCTAAACTTGAACTTGTCCAAAATTCAAATCCAATTGACATTTTTGCAAGTTTTTCATCTCCTAAAAATGAACTTGTCCAAACTTCAGATCCAATTGATACATTGGCAAGTTTTCATTTCCTAAACTTGAACTTGTCCAAAATTCAAATCCCGTTGACATTTTGGCAAGTTTCTCATTTCCTAAAAATGAACTTGTCCACACTTCTGATCCAATTGACAATTTGGCAAGTTTCCTTTTTCTGAAATTGAACTGGAACATGATTTTGATCCTGAACTTCCACTTGATGATTCCATATTACTTCCTGATTCAATCATGACTCCGGTGTCTTCACATAATTTCACTTCATTTCCCGAGTCAGTATTGGATCCATTTCCTATCCATTGTGAAATTGAATCACCAATCTTTTATGATCACATAGAACTGGCCAATTCCATACTTCTGAAAATCCCATTGATAAATTGGCAAGTTCTCCACATTTAATTGAACTGCATGAAGAATGTGATCTTGAACCCCAACTTTGTGATTCAATTTTTTTTTCTGATTCCATAATGACTCCGGTATCTTTACCTCACTTCAATCCTTTTCCGGAGCCGACATTGAATCCATTCCCAATTCACAATGAAGTTGAATCACCCATCTGTGAGGATCATGTCGAACTTGCCCAATTTTACACTTCTGAAGATTCTATTGACATTTTGGCAAGTTCTCCATCTTGTGGATTGAACTCAATGAGAAATGTGACCTTGATTTTCTCGATCTCTTTACTTCTGAAACTGATTGTACAATTATTAAGGAAGATGTTGACTTAAGTTTTGAAGAATTGTACGGTGATGAGCTTGAATTTCTTAAAATTGGAAGTAAAGAGATATCACCCATAGTAGGTCACATTCCATTGTTGGACAACACATGTGGACTTGAGTTTTCATTTCTTGACTTGGATCCAATTTTGAACTCACTTCAACTCCTGAACCATCACTTGATTTAAATCATAATACTGAGTCAGTGTTCCTTTCCGAGTCCAAGTCAACAGTTCTATCAGTTCATACTCCATTCTGTGACAAGGAATTGATAAATTTGAGTCTGAAATTATTTGGAAAATCTTAAAATTAGATGGGGGCATGTACATAATTAAAATAACACACGCATGCATCTTTTTAGTGGGTCATATTTTCGCTATTTTGGTGGGTTCCTGAAAACCAAAGAAAAGATGATTGGGCCATGTTCCGTGGACCAATCCGACCACCACCGGAACCACCACCTTCAGGTAATTTTTGTTCCTCCCCTTTCCATTTTGTTTCATGCATACATATATCATGATGCATTGAGGACAATGCATGAAATAAGTGTGGGGGAGGGTTTACTAACTTAGAGTTTTAGATTTTCTTTCTTTTATACTTCTTTTAGAAATAAAAAATAAAAAAAAAAAATAAAAAATAAAACTTTTTGAAAAAGAGACAAAGTTTTGTTCTATTTTTAAGAAAATGAAGATGTATCTTAGAAATTAAGAAAGCCTTAATTATGACATCTTAAACTTAGTTGAAGTAATAGATCTTGTTTGAGATTATAGGCTAAGTAAGTAAAATTGGTGAGATATTATTATCTGGAATTTTTTGCCTTTTATAATATGCACTTCACACTTACACATTTATTTGGATGGAAACAAAGACCAAAAATGCCATATATATATAAAGAAAAAAAAAAGAAAAAAAAAAAAGAAAAATATATATAAATAAAGCATCACTTATTAAGCTGGATAATTGTGCCTCAAGAAGCATGATTATTCACGCCTAACGGTGATAATAAATAATCCCCTTTAGTTTCGTGGCCTTTCTACTCGAGACCTTAAACCCGAGGGATGTTTTCTCATCTGGTGCCCTAAGACCGTCTGGTTTGGGAGTCATCGGTTAAAGGCTCGCTACAAGGGTAGACTAGAAAGCCTAAACTAAGGGAAGAAAAAAGCATTAAAAAAAAAGTATATATAAATAAATAAATGGCTTTATGGTTGGAGTTGAAATCCCAGAAATTTTCACAAGAGCACGGTGTGCATATTATCTAGGTTTTATGAAGGATAAAATATTCAATCCAATTTTGAACTCTTACCTTAATTAAAGACAAGATCTTGCATGGATACTAAGTTTAAGAAAGAATGATTATAGGTGGACTTATGACCTAGGATCACTTATATTTTCGCAAAAATAGTTCGTAAACTTGTCTCTTATTCAAAATGCGTTTTCGAAAATACTAACATTTGTCTTCTTTCTTTATGGATTTTGTGGGTGTAATCCGCTGAAAACCCTCAGGAGACAACACTCCTCCTCTAGGGTAACCTAGAGGTTTAACGGCTTGTTGCACATGCTCAGTGCAATCGCCTCACCTGCGAAAGTGGTGTAATAAACTTGTAGCTTAGATTTTATTTTCTTTTTCTTTGTTTTGCTCGGGACGAGCAAAAGAATAAGTGTGGGGGTGTGATTAGTATCCAATATTGCATATTTTATATCATAATCCCCATGCATAATACAAATAAATAAGTGATTTTTAATCCTCTTCTCTACTTATTTGCAGGTATATACTTAAAGGAGAGTTAGTCAATTAATTACCTTAATTAGCAATAATTAAGGTGATTAATTAAAAGATTAAAGATAAAGCCAAATCCAATCCAGATCTAGAGAGATCCGCGCAACAAACTCAGAATCTAAGTGGTCCACGTGGATAACCACCCAACGACCAGATCTCACCAGAAAATCTGGGCTCAACGGCCCAGAATCCGCGGCGATCCCGCGGCAATCCGCGGCAAGATCATGGCCGTTGAGCCCCGGATTTTGTGGCAACAACCTACTCTCCAGAAGCTTTTCCAATCTGCTATAAATACTGCATCATCACCTGCGAGCTGAGACTGATCAGAGAAGAGAGGAGATTAGTTTTAGGTGTTGTAATTTTCATTTTTCTCTAGGTTTTGTTCTTTAGTTCCCTCTTCTTCTCTATCCCTAGATTTCATTACAAAAGAGAGTGATTGTGAGGGAGAGAGCTTGTAATGATCAATGGTGACAATTGAAGCTATGCAAGGATTGATCCATCCTCCATTCCTCTACTTGAGTTTGATTCTAGTTTCTTGCTTTCTTTACATGCTTTCTTACTTGCTTTCTTTATTTCATGCAATCTACTTCAATGCTTTGTTTTACTTCTTTAATGGCTTCTTGTAGCTAGATTTTCATTCCATGTACTAGCTAACCACTAGCTTAGCCTCTTAACTACTCATGGGTGATTGCTTTTGTTAATCTTGCAAGTGTATGATCTTCTCTCTCCGATGGTTAAACCACCATCTTGCAAATGAGAAAGTAATTAGGTCAACACGCTAGACGAATCCATAGCCAACGGAGTGACAACGTTAGGCAAGCTTTCATTATCAAGGAGTTTGGTAAGTCTTGGCAAGCTAGCAAGGTAAGCTAGTTATGGATTGCTTTCTTTAAGTTTCTTGTTCTTTTCTTGTGAATACCACAACCAATTCTTGATTTCTTTTCCAACGACTTTCACATGAACATATCCATCTTC
Source organism: Agave tequilana (assembly GCA_038442645.1). NCBI lineage: Eukaryota > Viridiplantae > Streptophyta > Magnoliopsida > Asparagales > Asparagaceae > Agave > Agave tequilana. The sequence goes on from JAVJIF010005560.1 coordinate 110,248, forward strand.
TTTTAGTTTCTTTTGCATCACTAAGTTTATAATCAAGAGAAGACTACTAGTTTTATCACTTCACAACCTAACGTTTAAAGCTTCTATCGCGAGCTCTCCCTGAGATCCGACTCGGTATAGCCTATGCTATAGCGGAGACAAGAAAGGGTACATCAATCACATTCTATACACATAATAAGTACGCACCTTTTCAGTCTAATCAACGGGGCTATTTATAGAGGCTCCAGGGGTGAACGTGCCCCCTAAAAGTGCTCCACAATGAGGCGCTGACCTCCCCGCTATGTGGGCGGCGACTGGCCCATAACCAGGGCGGTTATAACCGAGGCGCGGGTTTCAACCCACGCGCCTTGATACTGAGACGCGGGTGTCGAGCCCACGCGCCTTGATGCTGAGACGCGGGTGTCGAGCCCACGCGCCTTGATGCTGAGACGCGGGTGTCGAGCCCACGCGCCTTGATGTTGAGACGCGGGTGTCGAGCCCACGCGCCTTGATGTTGAGACGCGGGTGTCGAGCCCACGCGTCTAGAACTTGAGGCGCTGCTTTTTAATGGCTTGTCTTTTAGTGATTTTTAGACAGCCTACAGAACCCCCTCCAAAGTTTTCGATATTCCACAGTTAACTGGGACGGATTTCGAAATACTTTGGACTCTAGCTGAATTCACCTCTATGACTGAACTGTTAATGCTCCGGGTTTGATCTTATCTAGAGTTGGTCTTCATGAGTGTACTGTTGAACTCTTTGAGGCCACCAGAGTTGATCGTGTTGAGTGTCTAGATACACAGTCTAAACCTCCCCGATTGCTTTTAGTCTGTCATGGACGCGTTTTAAGCCAAGAGTGGACGATCGTCTGCTTGTGCCAGTGTACTGTTGAAACTGATTTGCAGAAGCAAGGACTGAACGCCAGTTCTTTTTGAAGAGCAGAGATGGTACTGCTTTACAGACGCGACTTTCATGGGGTGCGCCTTTTGAAAATGGAAAACGCGACTGATATTCCATTGGGCAGACGCGGTGCTAGGCCGGATTGGAAGGACGCGAACTTCGGAGAGACGCGCCTGTTGGGTGCGAATCCGTGCCATGTCATGAGTGCACCGCCACTTGTTCTGGGAACCGTCGGGACATCACCTTTTGGCGCGCGGACTTCCCGGTTCATTAAATGATCTGTTCCACGCGTCAAGCGATGACTCGCTATAGAGCTAATCGAGCCATGCGCCGCGTATCTTTGCAAATCTTTGTGCCTATAAATGGCAACAGTCAGAGAGATCCTCGTCTTCTCCGAGCGCATCTGTTAGGGTTTTTTAGAAAGAGGATTTTTTGTTCATCACTTTTCATTTCTCCTTCATCGGACTCTTGATCACCAATGGCACCTAAGGCCAAGCCAACCGCATCATCCTCAAAGGCGGCCGTCGCCGAGGCCCAGAGGGGCGGTTCCTCCATGCAGGAAGTCCTTTTCCCAGGTATAATGCCGTTTAGGCTTAACCTTCACCATTAATGGAAGTTCATGGAACCCCTAAAAAAATCTTTTTTTTTTTGAGGAGAACCGTCAATACAGAATATAAACCGTGTTTGATTCTCAGACGCGGTCTTTGAGTTGATAACCAAGGCGCGAGTTTGATGACCCGGTGCCAGTGAGCCCTGCAGTTCGGATTCTTCACTTAGAATATTTCTAATTGTGAAGGGTTCGGACGCGGACTTGATCCTTGCGTTCTATGACATCAGGTGCTGATTTTTTATGAATCTGGCACCTGAGCCCAAGTACTTAAGAAATTTTTCATAAGTCTTGGTTTTCAAAACGCGGGCTTGATCCTGTGGGCCTCACATCTGGACGCGGATTTGCAGGTCTGGACGCGGATTTTGATAATTCCTGCGTCCAGTGTCTCTTCTGCGCGGATTCTCAAGTCTAGACGCGAATTTTGATAATTTCTGCGTCCAGTATCTTTCTGCGTCTGAAATATAGACACTTAACATTTTTTTTTTTGATAAGATGTCTGATCAAGTGTCCTTTTCTTTTGCAGTGCCACACTCTTCTGCTCCACTCTCCAAGAAGCGCCACTTTGGGCACGTAGGTGGTGCTGACCGTGATTTAACCTTTGCACTGTAAAGGACTGTACCTGTGACTGCTGACAGGTCGCAGGAGCGCAAGAAAAGGCTCTCCAATGTTGACATGATAACTTTTCGGGAGCTTATGACTGACGCAGTATTCACAACGGATGCTCGCGTTCCGCTGGAGAAGCCTGCCTTCTTCTTTGGAGACCATATCGGCGATGGCGGCTATTCCATGTATGACGGAGATTATAAATGTCTCCGCCAGATAGGGGATAGAAGATTTTTTCTTCCGGACATGGAGAGGATGTACCCGCTGTCTTATCTCTAGTACATGTCCGTCCCTCGGAAGATGAAATGGGACCTTTCCCGATATGTCCCTGAGATTACTCTCGGTGACTTAGGCTCCAAAAAGGGTATACCGTCATGATAGTCATGATAGGGCGGTTTCTCGGCCTGTTCCCCGGGTCGCTCAGGACTGAGCCCCCGTTGTAGAAACACCAAAACTTGCCACCACTTTCCTCAGCGCATTCATGAAAGTGGAGGGTGATTTTCCGGTTGAGTTCCGTTCGCCCGGGTGGGTTCATTCCACCGAGAAGTATTGGTGGGGCAGGATGGTAAGCTTCGTCCTTGCCGACCTTAGGGACTTATTGGAGCAAACGGATTTGTACCAAGCAGTCAGGGCCGTCCAGTATGGTATTCCGCCGAGTTCTCAGAACTTCTTCGGGATCCTGGAACGTTACAATCCTTTGACGGGGACATTCTTCACTCCGGTTGGAGAGATGGGCCTTGCCCTGCACGAGTTGCATAAGGTCTTGGGGCTGGCAACAGGGGACTCTTCCTATGAGGAATATGTCCCAACCACTGAGGAGCTCAACCTTATGAAGAAAGGGTCTCCTCAAGTGTACGAGACTTATTGGGAGGTGTTATGTCACTTCCACATTTGCGGTCAGGTAACCTCTTGGAGGTCGGGAGGAGTCAAGCAGCTGTCTTGGGCCAGCTACTTGTTTAACGGCATCAATAAGAAAGACCATCCGGTAACCCGACTGGCTCCCAGCTCCGACGAGAAGATTGACGACAGGATTAAGGCTTCTGAAGGCTTCTACACATGGCTTCGAACGAGGATGTTTTCGAACCTGACATGGTTTTCGAAAGCTTTCATCATCAAGCCCGGGTTCCTATCTCCGATCGAGCACTGTTGGCGGGCTTCTTGATGCTGTGGTTGAAGCGCTGTGTGGTGCCCACGCTGCCACATGAAGTCATTGTTACCGATGTAGTGTACCCGGCGGTGCTCCTGGCCTATGGCTGTCCTATAGCCCTTCTCCCGGCCATGGCGGCTGGCATTCAAAGCGGGTTGCGGGCGTTAACCCAGGCTTTCTGCGAGGCAGGGAAGGCTGTCGACTCCCATGGCAAGCCGATTGTTGACTCAGAGGGGAAGCTGACGGTGAAGCGCCCCAACCCTCGGGTCGAGCTGCCATACACGTACTTAATGGCTTGGTACGTGATGCACTGCCCCTCTCTGATGACGCCGGTGCCTTGGAGTGAGGGTTTCGTCCCTTTTGTACAACGGTTGGAGGGTTATGACTGGCGTAATACTTACATGTATAACGTTCGAAAGTGCATTCTGTCTGCTTCGAACTACCAGCTTAACCGCTGCTTCCCCGAGATTCCTGGTGCATCTTTCGGGGAACTATTTACTGACTCCACAGGCCAAGATAATTTCACTAGGCTGTCAACGGGGATTTTCTGGTGGTTGGTTAACATCCGGCCTGGGTATGTGCTTTTCCGGCAAGGTACTTCATGCACGATCGAGCCATATATGCCGATCGCTTCGCCCGACAGTTCGGCTATGATCAACTCTACATCGGCAACCCCAATGCTCGACTCGCCTTCAGTGGGAACTTGTTCGAAGGTGCTCGGGCTTGGTACTATAGCGTGGCCGGAGGGACGGAAGCAACTTTCCGTCTACCTCTCAAGGAGCCAAAGGGCCGCACAAGCTTCAGCTTCTGTACCTGGTACTTCCAGGTCAACCAGACACCATACTTTGTTCCGGAGTATTCATGCATTGAGAGTATCAATGCAAATTTCGAAGCAAGGTCGGGGTCCGGTAAACGCTCGCGAGGCGTCGAGCAGTATCTGAAGGCTCTGAGGGAAGTCGGGAGAGGGTCGAGGGAGGAGCCACAAGCAACAAAGGCTCGACAAGCAGTGAGTAAGCGTGCTCGAGGCTCTACTTCCACTGCTGACCCTGCCCCAAAGAAGGTCCGGAGAGACTTGACGGCCGAAGTTTCTCTATCCGAAGACATCCCTGCTGGTGTTGAGGAACCGAGGGAAGAAGAGGCAGATGAAGAGGCTGTCCCCTTAGTCCGTGCCCATAGGTTACGCAGCAGGGGCTGCAGGAGTTCAAGGAAGGAGAGCCTGCTGACGAACCGACCGCCGCTGGCGAGGCCGAGCAGTTCGAAGTCGACATCATGAGCGGAGGTGATGTTGAGATTCCGGGGGTCTCAGCTCAGCCCGGGTTTTCCTCAGCTCTCGAAAGGAGAGATGAGGCACAGCAACTGGAAGTCGACATCATCAGTGATGTTGAGATTGCAGGAGTCTCAACTCAGCCCGGGTCTTCCCCTGCTCATGAAAGGAGAGATGAGGCACAGCAACCTGGGTCTCCAAGTGTGTTCATCTCCAGCCCTCGGACAGTTGACCCCAGCCCTACCACTGGGGTAATTGGTGGCAAGGCTCCGGCTACCGAGGCCTCTCGCGTTGAACTGCCGTCTTCTTATCCGCAGAGGGAAGCGATTTTGAGGATGAGGTCGACTATGGTGACGAACCCGCTCCTCCTGATCCGAGTAAATTCTCACACATCTCGGAGGAGGAAATACATGGGTGCGAGCCGTTGACGGCATCACCACTGGCGGCAGTTATTCCCGCTGAAGTACTTTTTTCACCTTCTGACTTAATTTCTTTTTCATTTTGAAAAGGAGGTTTTAACATTCTCCTTTTATGCTGCAGGGTTGGCCGAGGATATTGAGGCTGCAACCTCCTCGCATATCGAGGAGATGGTGCAGGAGTTGACCCAGCCAGAAGGAGTTGAGACTCCAGCCGCCGAGATGCCTCCAGAGAAGGCAACTACTGAAATCGGGGAGACTCCCACTCTGCAGGACGAGGAGGCAACCACTGAAGCCAGGGAGACTTCTACTCTGCAGGATTCGCCAAGAATTCGACATCTCTGGACCTCCAACTTGGTAAGGAAGTTTTGATGTCTTGGATGTTTCTCTTTTCACCATTGTAGCTAATGTTGAGATAATTTGCAGAGAGAACTGGGGGGCTCAGTGGAGAGTTTGACGGTCAGTGCCCCTCCGGAAGGCCACACAGCTCAAGCCTCGGTCGAGGTTTCTGAGGAGGTCGAGCTCACTACTCTGTCATCAGCTGTGGAGGTTCCTGCAGAGGTAGCACCCCCAGAAGCGCTAGTGGCTACTCTTACTCCTGCCGTACCGGTGGTCAGCCCGACTCTTGCGCGAGAAGAGCCGGCTTACATCCCTCACCCCGTGATAGAAAGGGGGTCGGGGAGCACCTCGGGCGATGATACTATGGAGTTCCTGACACGCAAAAATGGTGCAGTAGTTCTTTGACTCGATGCGATCATGCATCGATTTCATCCTGTCTGGGGGTAGCTCCTTTGAATTCGCCCGGATGTTTCTCGGAAACTTGACCGAGAACATCAAGTTGGCCGGAGGCCCTTCGCTAGCCCAGGCGTGTCTGCTGGTGGTGGAGCAGCTGGGACAAGACCTGAGAGAGCTTCGATCCCTGGAGGATACCGGCTCATTCCACGAAGCCCAGGAAACTCTGAATAGGCTCCTTGCTGCTCAAGAGTAGGAGCGAAGGGAGGTGGAGGAGAAGATAATCGATAACACCCGTCTTTTTGAAGGTTTCCAGGCTGATCATCAAGGGCTAGCGGTCGAGTCCAAGGAATCTGTCATGATCATACAGGCTGCAAAGCAGGCTATCCTTGACTCTCGGGCTGCTATAGCCAGGGCTGAGGCCATGATTGCTTTTAACGAACAGAGGCTTGCTACCTCTGAAAAGAGGCTAGCAGAGTTAAAGGCTGCCAATGCGCAAGTTGAAGCAAACCTCTCTGTTCGTTCATCCGAGTTAGAATCCCTCCGAGTACAAGCGCAGGGATTTTTATCTGAGGCGGATCTGCGGGCCCAAGCTCTCATGGAGGCTGAGAAGGCGCGTCAACATAAGATACATCGCCTTAGAGAGCAAATCCGTTCCTTGGCGAACCAGGACTTGTAGCCTTCTTCTTTTTTTTTTTTGTAAAGAAAAAGGACACTCTATTCTCCAAGAGTGTTTGTACTTGCTTTTTACCATTTTTTTTTGGATAGTAAAGTCTTTGAAGTTCTTGTCCATCTTTATTGCCTTGCTGTAGATGAATTCAACTTCTTTTAATGAAACGCGGCGTTGACTCAAGTCTTCTGATGAGACGCGACATTGATTCATAGGAACCTAGATAGAACAAAGTTTTTCTGATGAAACGCGGCATCAAATCATAGAGAGAAACGCGAATCCGTCCTGCAAGACGCGGTTCAAGTGGACGTGAAGGACGCAGTTTTGAGTGGGACTCACTGGTCGCAGTCCTTAAGGATGCAGCGCTGGGTCTTTTGACTAGGTGCAAAAACCCATCACTACCCATGCAGACGCAGCTCCTCTGATGAAGACGCGGTTTGAGCGGACGCGAGGGACGCAGCCTTGCGTATTTTCCGACTAATCCCACAATGGCCTAAGTCTTTTGCTGAATTAAGTACTTTCCCTTAAAATGGGCCCCGTTTGCTGAAGGGACGCAACTTTGGGTCACGCGGACATTCCTCTGGAATGCAGGTGGATGTCATTCAGTTTGAAAAGGGGACGCGGATTCCTGGACGCGGCTTTCTCATCTGCGTCTTGATGTAACTTCCCAGGCGTTAAATGCGGCCTGACTTAAAGATTTCATGAGATCTTTCAAGTCTTCACTGACGATTGGGAAACCGGGTCGTCCGTTATTTTCCGAAGCAGTTGTCCACGCGTTGGTTCCTCATTGGACTCAGGCGTTAATGCCTTTTAATGCAAAACCGGCGCTGGCGGTTTGAGACCAGCGTCTGCGACGCTTCCCGAAGCAACGTTCCACGCGTCAGACTCCTATTGGACTTTGACGGACGTGCGGTCATTAAGGCCGACGGGAACCATTAATGGCAGTTATCAGGGGCTGCCTATAAATAGGGCTCACCCTCTCCCCCTTTAACAACCCAAACTTAGACGGTTTTCTTTTGATTTGCTCTGGGAAATTCCGCCTTCTTCAGAGTTTCTAACAGGGGTATGTCTCCATGGATGGAGGTGACTCTGTGGATGAAGATGACCCAGAGCTTTCATGCTTCTGTTTGGTCTCTTCAGGAGAAAGCATCTCTTTGATCATCTTTCATGTCCACGTTTTAATGCAGAGAGTTCAACTCTTGATAGAGGCCTCTGCGGGTATGCCGTCCCGACTTGCCATGATATTTTTAGTCCACCCAGGCTTGCACCTTGGCATCTCTTAAAGAGATATCACCATCTGGATGAAGTCTTAGTTGGTGCATTCTTTTTTTTTTTGGAATTTGCGCCATCGACTTGAACTTCTCTGGACGCGAGTACAGAAGTCTTTGGCACTTGGCGCTGGCTTTGCTCATGAAGCTCGCGTTTTAAGGCCACTGACTTGGATGAATTCCAACTCGGGTTGAAGGTTTCAGACCCGAATCTTGCAACTCCTGTTCATTCAACAGGGAGATGGCAATTTTTTTCGGCGTCTGAGTCTTTTCGCGCCTGGTGTGTTAGACGCAGATGCAGAAAATTGGACTGCGTTTGAACCCTGCGTGTATCACAGTTTTAACTCGCGTCTATTTCTGCCACCGCGGAAGTTTTGGCTCACTGCGTGGGTCATTCCCGCGTCTGTAGTCTTCGGCAATAACTGCGTCTGTCACTTAGTTTTCTCTGTTGAAGTGTACTAAGTTCCAGATGTTCTGATTCCTTTGTTTATTCCTTGCAGGTAGGCTTGATCGTCCTTTTTCTTGTTCGCTGGGCCCGTGGGAGAATATATCGGCCAGCGAACTTGTTCGATGTTCGTCCACAAGGGAAGAAATCATAGTCTCCGTCGTCCACAAGGGAAGAAATCACGATCCCTGACGGGGACTTAACCCTCGTCAAGATCTCTTTGAACGTGACGCACCCGTCATGCTTGCGGGCTGGTCACGGTCACAGTGGGTATGACGGCGAGGGGGGTTACGGTGGATATAGTGGCAGATAGCATCCCCTTCCTCTCTCACCCCAGAAGTGACATCGAGGACACTCCATGTTTGTTGGATGGCCTTCTGGCGAAAGAGATGCTCATGAATGAAGGGTTGCATGGCTTTCTGCTGCCACCGGACCTCAAGAACACCATTGCTCTTAGCTTAGTCAGCTAGGGCTCTTTCGATGTTTACATCATGCATCGTGGTGCGGCCAGCTTCTATTATCGCCACAGTTTGGCGCTTTTCCAAACATCGTGCACTTGGAATCAGATGCGGCTTCAAGGAGTGAGTACGGCCTCTGAGAGAGAGAGGGACTTCTTTGTACTCCTTAATTGTAACACTCAATCTTATTGTATAAGAGAGCGTTTTGTATCACTTTCATATGCCTGGATATAAATAAAAGTGACATTTTTCTTTCTGCCTCTTTCTATTGTCTTGAACCTTTTGTCTTCAGTCAGACGCATAGAAGCAGAAGATCTTTGACTTCGTCAAAATTATGATGATAATCTTAATAAGTCAATTTTGTAGGGAAAGATCCTATTTCAGGAACATTCACAATACTGTCAGAGGTGTAATATTAACTTGACAGAGATGAAATAATGTTTGGTGGGCCAGCCACTTATAAGAAAAGTGACAGGTGGAACACGTACCCCCAAGGAAGGTGGACTTTTATCAAGGGTTTGGGATCAACTTGATTAAGTTCAGCCGGGGAGTTGATGGAAACACTGTCAATGGTGTAGTGTTAACCTGACAATGTTTTTAGGTAGACTTGTTATTCTATTGAAGAGAATAACAAGTAAGACTAGACTCATGGGGAATCTAGGGAAGTCTTTACCGTTAGAGGTGTGATATTAACTTAACGGGTTGAAAGTAGTCTCGTCAGAAGTGTGATGTTAACTTGACAAGGATGTGAGTCAGAAGTGTAATATTAACTTGACTCAAAAGTATTTCAGTTTTGTTTGGGAAAACTGAGAGTGTCACTGTTGACTGAGTTTTCCTGCACACGAAAATAAACAATTTTAGATTTAAGAAATAATAGTGCGAGGTTCTCAATGCTAATCCGCGGTAGCAAGGCTATGCGGGTCGTGATCCTCAGGGAGGGACTGCGATGGAAGCGTTAAGCAAGTTTTACTCTAAAAATTATCTTTTTAATATTAGCAGTGGTATTTATAATGAATGGTATTTACAATGGGTCGGAAGAAAAGAATTTAGGAAGATGTGGATCTAAACTAAAGGAAGAAAAGAAAGAAAACACGTACGAACCTCTTCAGCCTGCTTACCTTTGATCCGTGCGATGATTTACCTTTTCTCGGAAGACTTGCAAGTATGGCGTATAGGATGTTCATCGCCATAAGCCATCAAGGGATCTTCGTTGGCTAGGCAGTCTCGAAGCAGTTGGGTCTCATTGTTCACAAGGCATTAGAGAACAAATAGAGAAAGAATAGAAACAGAGAAACACAAGAATAAACAAGAGATGAAAAACATAAAATAATAACAAAAACGAACCTTAAACGGATTTCATTAACAATGGAAGATAAGCGGGCTTATACCGCTGTCACCTCAGTACAAGCGAAGACTCCATCCTTTATGAAAGTTTCCTCCACTCTCAGTTACAAAGTTTACAAATAAAAACGAAAATAAATCTAACCTAGAAAGAAAACTAAACCCTAGCTTTTGGCCCTTGGCTCGCCTCTGGACGACTCTGTACGTTGCACTGCAGGAGATATTTATAGGTGCAGAAGGCCGAGGAGTCCCGGATGAACTTGCCCACGAAATCTGGGATCATGATGTCATCAAATTGCCGCGGAATCCTTGTATTTGCCGCGGATTTGCGGCATTACTGTGGCAGATTGCCACGCGCTTTGGCGCGTGGCTTCGTCTGGTCCGTCCATGTGGGCGCCAGCTTCTGGAAGTATGATCCTGGCTCTTCATATTGGGATTTCGATGTAACTTGATAATCAAGTTACTAGATTTTGAATTCTTCCAATCTCTTTTTAAACGAATTTCCTTCTCATCTTTGGCCTTTATGCTCATCCTGCAAGAGTTTAGGGTTGGGTAGAATTCTATCCTTCCCTCAACTTTAATAATTGCAACTTTAGCCCTTGTATAATTGCACTTTGACAATCTGATATTTGCACTTTGACTCTTGGGCTTCAAATATGGGCTTGGATCTGGGCTTTTGGGCTCTTTAAGCTTTATTTATTGTTAAAGTAATAATTCGAGGCCTGCACACAATAAATTACAAAATATTAATAAATGTGCAGAATTAAATGAATAAATATGAAATGTGATGGTAAATATGATGATAAAAATGCACTTTTCACTACCATCACACCACCACAACTTATCTTTTTGCTCGTCCTCGAGTAAAAAAAAAGAAAAAGAAAAAGTTAATCTAACCTAACTCACTTTCGTAGAATCACGATTGCACTTAGCACGTGCAACAAGCCGTTAAACCTCTAGGTTACCCTAGAGGACGAGTGTTGTCTCATGAGGGTTTTCAGCGGATTGCACCCACAAAATCCATAAAAAGGAAAATATTTGAATTATATTTGAAGAGACTAAGTAGTCTATAAGTTTTAGGATTATCATTTTTATTCATTCTTAGACTTAGTCTTTATAAAGTAAATTGTTTTCATTTTTAAGTAAGGATCAAAATTGAATTTCTAATATAGTCTTTTTCGTTACCAAAATCATATGCATCCTTATGAATTATACTAGGAATTCCTTAACTTGGACTCTCATGCCTCTTTTATTATTATTATAACTTCATCTAATTTTCTTTCGTATAAGCATCAAGGCTTCTTGAGGCCCTAATACCTAACTAATTGACTATTAGATGTGTTAATAAATTTTTTTATAATTTTTTTAGCATGTATAACTCATAATTTTCTTTTGTGTAAGTATCAAGGCTTCTTGAGGCCCTCATACCTAACTAATTGACTATTAGATGTGTTAATACATATATCATATTTCTTAGTTCTATTAGGCTTTCTAATCCACCCATGTAGCGAACTTAAAGTCGGTGGCTCCCAAACCAGTCGGCTTTAGGGCACCAAGTGAGAAAAACACCCGCGGACTCAAATTCGAGTGAATTAGGCCCCAAAACTAAGGACTTTATTTTATTTACTCACCTTTAGGCATGAATACTTATGCTTCTTGAGGCACATGTATCAGCTTAATTGGTGATATTTTTTTTTCTTTTTTTTTTTATGAGGCACAAGGTCTTTGTCTTAGAATCCTAGATATGCATTTGGTATGCACATTTCATTAAGGTAAAAATTAAGACTAACTACTTATTCAATTTCTCCTCCTATACTTAAAAATTCAATAATTTATTTATTTTGACCAAGTTTTTAGAAATCCTAATCTTGATTTTCTTAATCCTTAAAACTAACTTAGATTTCTTTCAAAAAAAAAATAAGTCAAAATATTTCCTTTTTTATAACAATTTTTTTTTTTTTAAATTTTTTATTAGCAATTTTGTTAGTTTCTACCTATGTTAGTATGTTAGTAAAGCCCACCCCCACACTTATCTCATGCATTGTCCTCAATGTATGAATGAATGCATATATGCATGAAACAGAACAAGGGAGGCGGAAGTTACCTTAGGGTGGTGGTTCCGGAGGTGTCTAATTGGTCCACGAAATGCGGTCCAAACAAGATAAAGTGGTAGTTCACGGGACCTACCTTTATTGACCTCTTTTTTATTTACATATTTACAGTCCCCAGAATGAATAGGATCATGGAAGATCCTCTCGTGAAACTTACTCCCTTTACATGACCAGTCCTGAAAATCATCACAGAGTCATGGTCTATACCTATGTCCAACAAAAGAATGTGACTTGGTAGAATGGTTGACTTGGACTCAAGAATGATAGGTTCAGGATCTAATGCCGACTCAGGAAAGAAACTCAAATTAAGTAAAAGTTCAGGAATCGGGCTAGGATCAAGAAGTGGGTCCAAGTCAAGAAATTGAAACTCAAGTCTACAATCATTTTCCCACAATGGAATGTGACTCAATGTTGGTGATTCAAGTTCAGGAATGATAGGTGTGGGAATCAAAACTGACTCTAAAATATTACCTAAGTCGGGTAACAAAACAGGAGTCAATAATGATTCGGGAATTTGAACTTGATCATAGATTTGGGAATCTAGGTCACATATCTCATTAGTTTCAATCTCATAAAAATGGGAAACTTGCCAATTTTTCCATGTGGGACTTTCAAAATTGCACAATTGGTCAAGTTCAATATGATCATCAAAAATGGGTGATTCAATTTCATGATCTATGGGTATGGGAATAATGTTGGCTCAGAAAATTGGTCCAAATTGGGTAAGGATACAGGAGTCAACATAGATTCGAAGATGGAAACTGAATCGCAAAGTTGGGGATCGGGTTCACATTCATAATCTAATTCAATCTCATTGAAATTAAAACTAGCCAACTTGTCCAAGGATTGGGGTTGAGCAAGTTCATATTGATGTGATGAAATTGAATTTTGATCAAGGTCTTCTAAACAGAATGATTCTTGTTTCCTATCAAGATGCTCAAGAATGTTTGAAAGTCTAGAAATTTGATCATTCATCGTATCTTGCAACCGATCCACTTTTTCTTCTAACCCATCGAATAGATCAATGGAGGACTGAAACCTTGGTGATGTGGGAAAAGACGTATATGAAGATAATGGTTGAACAGGTGGTTGACCATATGGCTCAGGGATGTTGAATCCCCATTGACTCTGTGAAGAGTAGTGATGATTATTCAATCTTGTTCATAGTATTGGGACTGGGGCATGTAATGATTCGGATAAGACCAATCTGGCACACTAGGTTGGTTAGAGTTATGATATGCCGGGTTGGTAATATCCGAAAAAGAGGTTGGTGTATAATATGGATCCTCATTAAAATTGAAAAAATTATTGTTATAGGCCATATCACACAAAGCAAACAAAAGAAAAAAAACAACAAAAAAGAAAATTTCTAACCTAAGTTAGGGTAGACCTAGACCTAGACGACTCCTAACTGGTTAGACTGTCCACGGGAGGTAGGGTGTAGACTTTGACCACAAGTTAATCAGCCAGGTCGGGGCAGAGTGGTGGGAGGTTTTCCGTCAAAGACGTTCCTTAATTAAATAACCACCACACTTCGGGCTTTCGGCCCTCAATCCCCTTCCTAGACACTGATTTGGCAGGAGTCAACTTCCAACACTGTTCCCCCTTAGGATAATCTCCTATTGAGTCCGAGATGTCCCTAGGGCCAACGTCTACTAATTTTAAGTTAGGCTTGGGTTAGTGAGTGCTTGGGATATGAGATTTTTGGGCTAAGGAAGGGTGATGAAATCCTCACCTATCTGTTAATGGGTTATGCCTTAAGATGAATTCGTCGTGCAAGTGTACAAGATAAATAGATAGAATTCACTCAAAGCAGAAAATCAACCAAGAGATGAGTCCTATTCTACATGCAATGTGTACGTACCTTGCACCAGCACTCTTCAACAGTAAAATAAAAATAATTGAAAAGACACGTGCCTAATATGCAAACGTCTAATCACTTTTTATTTTTAACAACCAATGATTTACTGTTGAATTATTAGCAATTTACAGGTATATCACAGAACAAAACAGAATAGAGCAGTAAGCAGTAATCTCAAATTTCAGCAATCTGCAAAAAACTGAATTAGTAGTTCACTGCACTTGCCGCGGATCCGCGGCTCTGGCCGCGTTTCCGCGGCAAACTTGCAGGCCCTCGTGCTCTGCCTTCGAGGGCAAAGGCACTGGGTTGCTGTATGTCCTTGCTGCTGCTCTGTTTCTGTTTCCTGTCTCCAACCTGCAAACAGAAAAGAATAAAGAATTAGTTAAAAAAATTTTTATTAGAGATAAACTTACCGTCCCTCCCCGGCAACGGCGCCAATTGTTGACTGAGTTTTCCTGCACAC